>JAAXNX010000637.1:0-25443 GCA_036491905.1 Folsomia manolachei | reverse complement strand
GGTGAAAAATGGAAAACTATGCGAGTTTCTCAAACAAGATTATTTTCTTCCGGAAAAATTAAACAGTACAGCAATGACATATTTAAGCCTGGTATGGAGGATTTCTTGACCAGGATGGACCAAGATTTACGGTCAAGTCCAAACGGAAGGATTACAATAAATGCAAAAGAGTAATAATATTTTTAACAGAATTTCGACTAAATCTCACACAAACTACATTATTTTATTCTTCCAATTTCAGACGATTTTGTACATTTACAATCGACGCAATTGGCAGGAGCATGCTGTCCATGAAGATTGAGCCAAATGACAACGATTTTTACAAGGCTTGCCAACTATTAATGGGAGATGGACAATCTCTGTCTTCATTTTATATTTGGACGCGTGAGTTTCATTTCCATAAAGCATGAAATTATTGTAGTTTGAAATACTTTATTTTTATTTTATCCTCAACAGTCGTATTTCCATTTCTGGCGAGATTTGAGCCATCCCTCGTTCTGGATCCAGCCATGGTCAACACCTTTCGGCAACTGTTATCCTCTTCGGAGAAGCAACGGTTTAAAATTTGACGATTATGGCGATGTCATGAATGAACTTCTGGAGAAAATAGGGAGTGGCAGTGACACAAAATACAAACAACTTGGTATCACTGAAGTTACTGTTTTCGCTCAAGCCGTGAATCTCTTTTTGGCTGGATTTGACCGAATCAGCACAATTATGACGTGTGTGGTGTATCATCTCGCAAAGGATACGGAAGCACAGGAAAGGCTTCATGAGGAAATTGATTTAATCGTGGATGGGAAGTATGATGGGCAAATCAGTCATGACACTTTGGCAGAAATGCCATATTTGAATGCCTGCATATCCGAGGCTAGTCGAATGTATCCAACGTTTATTCGACCAGAGAGGGTTTGTAATAAGGATTGGGAATCTGAGGAAAAAGGAATCAAAATTCCGAAGGGAACTGTTGTACAAATTTTGTCATGGGCAGTGAATCGAGATCCAGGTGTGTATGAATTCCCACATGAATTCAGACCGGAAAGATTTATGCCGGAAAACAAGGGAAAGTTGAATCCCTACTCGTATTCAAGTTTCGGTTTTGGACACCGTAATTGCATCGGGATGAGATTTGCTTATGAGGCCATGAAAGTGTCGATTTGCCATTTGCTCCATAAATATAAATTTGAAATACGGCCAGAGTCAAGGATTAATTTTAAACCGGGTATTATCATGATTATGCAATTTGATCCGGTTTTTCTCGATGTTGTTGAAAGAGTCAAGAAATAATAATTGTCTGGCATAACAATTTCTAATGAAGGAAATAAAAAATGATTACTTGAACTGTAAATAATAACCATAATTACACATGTTGCAGCTTCATCAATAATATTATTTTCATACAAACTTGCTCAAGGACCGGTGAAAGCTGAATAAGTTTCTAGACGTGGCTTCTTAAATTCGGATCGGGACTTAGAACTCTGAGTGACCTACATTTATTTGGTTCATATCACATTTTTCGATATAATGGAAAAGAAAACCCGAAGCAAAGTCGGTGTTAAGGCAAAAAGTGAGATACTTTCAGCATAAATTAGCATAAAAATCTTGTATGAAATGCGTGACATGACGCCATTGAACATCTCATACTCTATTTTTTCAGGAACGAAAAGTAAAATCGGAACGGAAAAGGGCGAATCTAAAAAAGAAAAGAAATCCCGTCGCAAAGATAAAAATGCTGGTGAACTGCCACCACGTGCTAAAAAATCTCTTATCCCTCTCCCACCACCAGAAGAAATTCCTCCCGAAGAACCCCTCCCTGTCTTCGATTCAGATGAGTGGATACCCATCGACGCCAATGACCCACAACAACACGACATTGCGTCCGCTTTCTGCGCCGAAATTGCTGAAGAATTTTGGACAGAAGCCGAAGATATTTTCATGACTAGACACATTCACCGACAAAAGAGTTGGCGAATTGCATTCGAACTGAGGAACACTTGGCTAAGAATCCTAGAATGTCTAAACATGGATTATCACATTTCCACCAAGGATGGCGTCTTACCTCTCTCCCTTATCAAGGTGGACACTCCACCGCTACCCTTGTCCCATGATTTATGGTCCCGAGGAAATCTGGAACTATTTCCAAAAACTCGTCGTGAGTCCGTTCTTGATCCATTTATCCGACGGAAACGTTTGGGTGAGATGATGACGGCGTGGGGACGGAGTGCAAGTGTCAAATCCATTTCCTCCATGCCAAGTTGGCAACTTGAATTATTCGCAATGGAAGATGAGGAGGAAGATCTGGACAATGAGGCAGTCATGGNTGATGACGGCGTGGGGACGGAGTGCAAGTGTCAAATCCATTTCCTCCATGCCAAGTTGGCAACTTGAATTATTCGCAATGGAAGATGAGGAGGAAGATCTGGACAATGAGGCAGTCATGGAGGACACTGTTCCGCCGAAGAAGTCAGACGCGGTGGAGATAGGAGGAGGTGGCGAAGGTCGAGATGGAACGGATCACAAAATTGATGATGACAGTAAATCAGAAAATGAGGAGGAACTAATGCAACTGGAAACATCAAATGCCTTGCTTGGAAGTGGGGATGCATCTCCAAAAAGTTCTGATTTACAACAAGTTCCATTAAGTTCGCCGGTGTCAATGAAATTATTCTCCGAGGAAGAGGAACTCCTCGTGTTAAAAGAGGCAGCTAGTTGGCTTTCATTAAAAAGCAGTCATAGTGGACTTAAGCCTTGGACAATTTCCGAGAAGAGGATTGGAGCGGAAGTAGCCTTCACACTTTTTGGTCAATCCACAACGGAAGCTATTCGTCAAAGATCTGAAATGAAAATGGCGATGGACAAAGAGTTGCAAAGTGGGATTTGATAAATGACATTAAATTTTGGTGAATTTTATAGTTAATCAAATTGGGATTGTACATGTTTTCAGAAGCGAAGGACCAAATCAGAAGTAAATCCGAGTCTGATTTGAATCGGGTAGAATTGCTAAGTTTGGATGACCCAGGAACGGAATCGTTATATGAAAATGCTGCGATTAACACTGACGAAAGTATTAATTCTTCACAACCTCCATCTCAAGTTTCTAGTGAATCGAATATGATAACTGGCAAAGCAGTGTTTCCAGTGTTCGATTCAGATGAGAGTGGTAAGACAAGAATGTACAACCTTTTGGCACATTTACTAACATATTTACTAATTAATATTCTCATACATTCAAAACAGAAGTTCAAACGGATTCTGAAAATATATCGAACGAGGAAGACGGCGTGGCTTTAGGAAATCCTGCTCGAAAAATTGAAGCTATTTTAGATTTTCAGAGTCAAGAATTTACTCAGTCACAGCAAACGGTTACAGAAAACTGATTGTCGACAAATCAATTTCATCACAAATGTCGACAAAATCTTAATTTTAAGTTGTTGAACAAGAGTAGAAGTGAAGTAGGATAGCGAGTACGTGGAATTTATTCATAATAGAGGAGATTTTAGAAATAACTGTGTATAGGTTTTGCATATTACTACAATTTTGTATGTAGCGTCTATAGGGCATTATTGTAGACAGGTAGCATAAAACTTTGAGATTTATCAAAATAAATAAATTAACAAATAAGGAAACTTTTTGCATAGTAGAATAGTAAATTGCCAAAGTTTCTAGTCGTCGTGATGAAATCCATTTTCATGGAAAGAACTTTTAGGTGAAATTGACATGAGTCTTCCGGTTATCATTTTCGTAGAGTCAGGAATGAAACGCTGTAATACAGATGTCAGTTTATACAGGGACGTTTCTAAACCATGTGGGTAGTTTTGAAGCTCCCAAACTCGTCGATATTCTTCTATTAAAACCAGCAGCCTGAATCAATGAACATCAAATGTACAGTTAGAGTGTGTCATGATTTTTTTGAAGCACGAACTTTATAAAAAATTACTTGTTCGCAATATCGGTTCTTAATGTCGGTGGTAAATTTGCAATTCCTAAATTGACAACTGTTAGCCCCATATTGCTTCGAGGGTTCAATCCTGCAGCAACCAGGCTTCTTCCGATTCTAAACAAAAGAAAATTTCACGCACGTAAATACGAATCTTAAACAATTAAAATTATTGCAGTATACCTGCAAGCAAGTAGCATAAGCTCCATTGTCAAACACAGCTCATCAAATACTGGGTTTTCTTCATGCGGGTTTCTTGGTTCCATTAGCAAAACCGCTTGACATTTCTTTACAGCTCGAATACATTTCTGAAAAATGACTTTAGTGAAAATCAAATCCAATAAAGCGATATCATAAAAGTACTAGCTAACAATTATGGCATCCATAGTCAAATTGTCTAAGCTGACATTGTCGGGGTCAGTCAACAATTTATACAGAGTTGATCCATCAGAAGGAGGCAGATTTGACATATCATTAGGTGATTGTCGAGAAGAAGATCGCAATAGTGATGTCTCCGTACATCCTAATTGTAGAATTACTTGTCCAGCCGCTGACGTCTTATCTTTCAGAACATACATGCTCAAAAGATTTGAAAGGGATCCTTGCAAATATTCCTAAAGTAAAAATTGATAATCATAGATTCAGCGCCTTTCGTGCAATTATTGTCGTTTTCTCACCCAGTGAGTTTGATGATTCCAAGCAAGGCCGGAAGCCAGTAAAAACCCAGGCCAAGCAAAAGGTTTCGGGCAGAAACTGGAGCTTCCTGACCAATTTGCTACGATCATTCCAAGGCTTGTATGGCTTACTGCATTTAAGGCACCGTGGTAAACATTGCAAAGGCTTGCTTCAGGACATCCTGCCAAGCTACAGATAGTTGCAACGAATTAATAATGCTGATAAATTCTTGTTCACTTTTTCATCTTATTGTTACAAACCTGCTCCATGCCGAAGTACCAACACAAACCATTGATGAACATCCATTTTGCGATAACTCTAAAACGGATGTCCCGAAGTTGTAGTCGGCCTTTAGAAACACAAATAATTGTCAAAATTAAAGTTAGGAGCAAAAAGCAAACAACTTACTTGGAATCCATAATCAACCAGTACAATATTAGAAGGCACGTTAATCAAACTATTCGAGTGTATTATGTTTGGTTTTAACGCATTAAAACACATAATCACAATCATGGTCGCCGCTGACGCTGGAAGAAATTCCCATACCACGTCAAAATCGAGATTTCTGCCTTGATTATCATTATCGCACAAAAACATAAGACTTGTTAACTGTGGTCCAATATGAATGTACCTAAAATTGTTTAGATATAATTAGTTGTTAGAAGTGTCAATATTAAACACATGGTTAATTATTAAGTCTACATTGAAGATGACAACTTACTTTGATGAAGCAAAACATGGTAACACGTCTTTCAACAAAGGTTTAATGAACTGAAAGTACTCAGTTGCTGAAATTCCACATGGAATATCGATTGCGGGTACAAGGGTAACACAATTGTCCTGAGAGTGTCGATCGATTGCCACTAATTCGCCTCTTGTATATGGTAACACGTTTCCGGTTTTATCGAATCGCATTTGCAGCTATAAAAGAGTAAAGATCCGCCGTTTACCTTACTTTACTTTAGTGTAATAAGTACATATAAAAAATAAAATTTACGTGGAGGTAGTTGATTTTTAGGAAGGAAAATAGCTTTATCATGTCAAAAAGGCACTCAATTGTTGGGATCCTTTCCTGAGAAACATCAATAAGGACGGCGCGATGTTGTAGAGATGGATGATCGTTGATTACAAGGGGTGGGATCCCAACAGGCTTATCTCCGGAATATAAAGTCAGCAGCTGAAGAAAAGTGCTGATACCGTAATTAAACCCTAAAAGATCGGAAGCCATGATCTTCACCTGCGTATCATAAAAATCCGGTCAAACATAATTCAACTAGAATATTTTGAAATACTCTGTAACAAAATAGGAAAATCACCATTTGACTTGAAATATGAAGCCGATAAGAGTTTGGAATTGGGAGCGTGTCCGGATTAATTGAACATTGAATGTGACTAGAATGGTTACAGGAGGACGACGCATTGGAAACATACATATCTTGAACTTGTTGTGCAACAACATCATATCCGATTGCGTCAAAGGAGTTTTTGTATGTAGCGAGAACATCTAAAATTCTGCGAGATGCAAAGTACACATTTAACAGTACTCTTAAATTGGTAGACATAAGTATGTATGTTACGACAATTACCTATGAGCGGATTCGTGTCCTTTTACAACGGAAACGTGTAATATTTTGTCTGGTCGGAAATGAAGTCCTTCCAACTGTTGAAGATTCTTAGGTTGAGGCCACAGAAGGCTTAAATTACTATCCGTTAAAATGGGAGGAATAGGCGCTTTCAGCTCTAGACTTCGTATAACCCCTTCAAGGTGCTGTGGAGTAAAGTTTAAGTTTTATTTTGCATTGTGACAAACGTTATAAAACTGTAAAATTTTAAAACAGTGGATCATTACTGGGTTAAATCCTGAATGTAAAGAGTGGTAATCAGATCCGGAATTATTGTTAGACTCTGTTGAAGACACTCGGAATGAGCTATCTTTAGGAAACATTGGACTCTCAGGACCAATTGAATCAAGCGATGCTGTACGGTTTCTTCCTTTGAACTGTGCAGCAAGATGTTGACTCAGTAATGAAAATACTTCCGTTTTATGTGCAGCCAAATCCAACGGCGATTGGTCAGCGAATTTACTAACAATAAAAAAACACGCATAAATAAGTACACAGATCAAAGACACAGATCAAAGTTTATAATGCGCATAGATTGCAAAATCATAAACTTTTAAAAATAACTACCCCTTTTCTGCTTTGAGCAAAGGTGACGCATTATTTTTCAATAAGATTCGAATTATGTCAGTATCCCCACGGTCTACAGCGTCATGAAGGGGGGTAACGCCTTCATCCGTTTCGGTATTGACATCTGTACCCTTTTCTGTAACAGACAGGAATCATTTACAAATTACTTTATTGGTATCTCTACTCAGACGATTGCTTTTTTCACATACCTATCAAAAACGCTACAGTTTCTGGGTTTCCAAACGATACCTGGAATTAATTAAGTGATGTGATGTAATTATCAAGTTAATAAGTCGTTGAAATTTTCATACAGCCCAATGAAGAACGGAATTTCTTTTTTCAGTACAGTCCCAGGAATTCGGATCCACCCCAGCCGTTATTAATTGGGACATTCTCTCTAAACTAAAAATAAAATGTCATACTCAATCAGTAAAGTCACTCAGTCAGTACCGAATAATCTTCAAGAATATAATACAGCCGTTTATTCTTCTTAACTAACTTCGATCCTGCCGTAGCTCTCAGCAGCTCTTCGACATAAACTTGTTGAATCTGCACAGAATTAACCAATTCGTACGCATTTTCTCCACTACCATTCTCCACCGTGGGGTCGGCTCCATTCATGAGTAAACTTCGCACAGCATCCTGTAATCCAAGTTTTGTAGCCATGTGTGCTCTTCGACGTAAACTTGTTGAATCTGCACAGAATTAACCAATTCGTACGCATTTTCTCCACTACCATTCTCCACCGTGGGGTCGGCTCCATTCATGAGTAAACTTCGCACAGCATCCTGTAATCCACGTTTTGTAGCCATGTGCAAAAACGTCCCTTCTGGAACTACATTCTCTCTCAGAACCGTATCCTTCAAGGAGAAGCCGCCATGATGACTGTCTACAGTATAAAAATACCCATTTTAACCTCTCAAATCTGCGACACTCTCATAAATTAAAGCCTTCCTTACATTTGGTGCACCCTTCCAGCAAAGAGTTGAGGACATCCGTTCTCCCAGCTTCGATTGCTTTCTTGATTTCCGGAATGGCATCCTCCATTCTGTTCTGACGTGACGACTAAACGCTGAAATTAAAATTTGCCTTATCTGTAAGACTTTGACCACCTTTGTCAGCACTGCTGGCACTACCAGTGACTAATTTCAATAATTTACCCAACTGACACCTTATTGAGCACTGGTGGGGATGTGGAGTGAATTTATTGACACCAGTTGGTCCAATATTTACATTTTGCTGACTCCAACTTTAGTGAGCTGGAAGTTGGCGGGACGCGAGTGGTGTGACAATAACAACATCAAAATATTGAAATTTTCTTTAAATTAATTAATTTTTTATTTTGACATCATTTTTTTAAAATGGGGATCTGGAGACCAGTCAAGTTTGTAGTGAGGACGTTTGTGGACATTGTCGTTGTAACTGCGGTCCTCCTTTTTATCCCGGGACTGCCACCCTTTGTCAGTTTTTCGGCGTTTTCGTAAGTCGGCATTTTTATTGCGACCCACAATTCGCGGTGGAAGAATTCGCTAATATTATTTTGGTCTTATCATTGTATTTAGTTTGACGCCGGCCATGCCATTAGAAGGGAAGTTGGCTCCGAATAATAAGCTTAGCTCTGCAAAAGCAATCCTTTCCGACGCCGCTATCTTGGGTCCGGAATCAATTGCGGTACGAGGAGATGAAATATATACGGGACTCATTGGAGGGGAAGTTATTCGATATAAGGATGATCAGATGAAGGTCGTGGCAAAGTTTGGACAAGATTGTGGTGAGAGTTTAAGATTTAGTGGGGAAATGAAGAAGGAATGAAGTGGATTTGATATATTTAAATGTTGCAGAGGGTCAATGGGAGGAGACAAAGTGTGGGAGACCGTTGGGGATGAGATTTGCTCCGAATGGCAGGCTAATCGTGGCAGATGCGTATTATGGTCTTTTTTCAGTTGATGTTGATTCTGGAAAGTTTGAGAGACTGGTTTCCTCTACTGATGCAATTGATGGGAAGACACCAAAGAATCCGAATGATTTGGACGTAGCGAAAGATGGAACTATTTATTGGTCTGATTCCAGCACAAATGTGTTCCTTCAAGGTGATTTTTTGTGGTTCGGGTGGGTTAAGGAAACTTATTAATTTCTTGGTTTGTTGCAGATGCCACTATCGAGTTTTTCGGAGAACCTTCTGGAAGACTTTTAAAATACGATCCACAAACAAAGAAATCCACGGTTTTAATAAATGGACTGCATTTCGCTAATGGAGTTCAATTAGGAAAGAATGAAGACTTTGTGCTGGTCTCAGAATCGGCACAAAGTCGAGTTTTGAAGTAAGCTATAGTTAAATATATTGGCATGTGGTTTACAGAAGAACCAAATTAAACTCATGAAGGTTTATGTTTGACGAATAGATACCATTTAACTGGGCCAAGGAAAGGCACGCATGAAGTGTTTATGGATGGATTGCCTGGATCACCGGATAACATTAGATCCAATGGGAAGGGACGCATTTACATTAGTTTGGTGGCACCTCGATATTCTAACGTATGCAAAAATCAAAGTGCCATTATGTTTAAATGAGACTATTTGATTATCGTCATTTTATTATCGACACTAGAAACCGAGTATTATGGACTTGTTAGGACCACATCCTCTCATAAGAAAATTTTTGCTTCGTTTGATGTGCCTAGTTAAAGCAGCTCTTTCTGGAGTTCAAGCCATTGGTTCCGTTGAATTTGTTGACAAAGCTCAGTACTGGGTGGGTACACTATTTAAATACTTGCATGCTTTATTTTTTTTTAAACTTCCAGACCTGCTAGGTGGTTAATTACTATAATTACCATGCTGAACTAATATGGTATTTGTGTTAAACAGCTCGGTCATCTAGAATTGGCTGCCTCACTCTTCCCAAGACATGCTATAGTTATCGAAGTGGACGAAGCAGGGCAAATTATTTCCAGCTTCCAATCTGCCAATGGAAATGTATTCATTTTATTCAAAAATTCTTTATTCATATTTGACATTTATCTCTCCTTATAAAGGTTGCTTCAGTATCGGAATTCTCTTTGGACAATGATAGAAAATTTGCGTATTTGGGATCTCCATACAATAAACAAATCTGGAAAGTTAGCATGAGTGTGCTTGAAACACCTCAAAAGGTTCCTGAAATGACTCTGGGATGAGAAGACAACGAAAAAGACATCCCTATGCAAAATTATCTTCCTGAACTTGCTCAAATCTACTTATTCTTGTAGTTTGGTTTCCACAAAACTACAATTATCAGTCAGTGCCGTTTCTGCAGCTCCCCAGTTTAGTTGTAGTGCAATAATCAATGGCATTTATTAGCTTCTTTTACTAACAGATTTATGTTTTAGTCGTTTTGTAGACAATAATAAAACCATTACTTTGACTGAAAATAAGTTTTTGTGTACTCTCTATCAAATTAAAATGACTCCCACAAGAGCTCCTCGAAAGAATCCGAATCCGACCAGATACCAAGCCGAGGAACAACCAGAACCGGTAGTGCCCCCATCCGCAAGTGAAGAACAAGCTTTAAGGAAGACTCAGCAGTCCGGTATTTCGAAGAAGCACCCAACTGCTAGGAAATCTACAAATCCAACACGTCAAATTGCTAGGAAATCCACGGGAGGATTTCGTAAGTATTCAATCGTCCTTTATTATCAAAGTTTAGCATTTAGAATTCTCTTAATCCTAACCAGGTCTCCCACCAAGGCCTAGGCCAAAGAGTAGAGCTGATCAGATGCACGCCAAGATTGCATTAAAAATTCCAGCCCGTAAATCGTAAGCGTTCCTCCATGCATAGAAAATTAATTATTGCAATTTTGTACTATATGACTGTAAGCTAAGAATTGCTTTCACAGACGCAGGAAACCAGGAGTAGTGGCTCTTCGTGAAATAAGAAAATATCAAAAATCCACGGATCTCCTTATTCGAAAACTTCCCTTCCAACGTCTAGTGAAAGAAATAACAGAAAGCATAAGATTCCAGTCACATCAAGATCCTCTCCGTTATCAAGGTGCTGCAATTGAAGCCTTACAGGTTAATTTTTTATTAAATGTTTTATGAGCGATGTCCATTTTTTTATAGCTTTCATGAAAGTTTCATGTTTTTTCATTCTTTTTAGGCTGCATCCGAGTGCTACCTCACCAATTTGTTTGAAGATGTCAACATTTGTACAATTCATGCCAAGAGGGTCACAATAATGCCAAAAGACGTGCATCTCGCGTTACGTCTTCGAGGCGATCACAGAATGCAAATTGGATGTGGAGGATTCGTGGCGTCCAACTGAACTAATGCAATGATTACTGAAAGATTTAAAATTTTGACAATTTCTGCCTCAGGTGATTTATTTTATAATTTTTTAAACCTGGTTTTCTGACTCTGTGATTTCGTAATATTACTAATCGTATAAATCCGTGAATTATTTTTAAAGTACATGTAAATGAAACATTATCATAATTGCCATTTTAAACTGCAAAAAATTAATCACTCTCAAAATTGTAATGACGTTGAAAATTTCTCAACACCAACTGTGATAATCAAATTACTCATTAAACCCGTGAAATACATATGCATTCAATGAAAGTATGAGCACAATAAAATAAAACCATGTCATGCAAAATCGCATGTAGACCACGTAACAGTTTCTGTAATTGAATTTATTCATTTTATTGCATTTTGTGTGTTCACTAAACATACGTTGTTTCAATTTGACAACATTAAAAACGGAATTTACAGGTATCATCATCACGCATTTGTCGTCGCACTCAGTTTATCTCCATCACTTAATTGGTTCCAATTTCCGTACTAATTCCAGATCAGTACCGCAGCATTTTTTTCTTACAACAAACAGGCACATTTTTATAACCCATCCAAAAAAGTACGTGGGCGTCCTCAGGTTTAATTACACTCAGTCAAAGTACTCATGGCTATGTTTAAGTTATACAGCAAAAAGGCAAACTGAGTTTACGGGAATTATAATTCAGGTCACGTTTTATTAACGCCACCCTTCTGGTTTGTAATATGCAAAGTAGCAGAGGGGACATTAACATTTTTCTCCTGGTATCAACTAATATTCTAAGTAATACGACGTTGTACTATAATATACTGCTATAACTTAAGACAATGCATGTAATACATAGCTGGCTAGTATTACATGCATTTTCTTCTAGTTAGTTTATAGTCAACCAACCATGGTCTATGTTTTTCTAGCTAATTCTACTTGCAGTTACATTAAAAGGTATAATACAATTAATTATGTGTGTTCTTCTAATTAAAGCGTGTTCACAAAATTATCACAAACGACTTTCCCCAGTCGATAATCAATCTACGATATTTGTCAGCGCAAAAAACGGAGTGCATAAAAATAATAATTAATGGACAGGAAAAAAGATTGCGCAACTACTACTTTTTTAAATACTGATTAGCTAATTTATCTAATGACGAAGTAATGAATGCGCAATCATTACCCCGAACTACTTTGTATGGTATTAGCTATAAAGCTTCATCCTTTAACAAAAATATGGTCTATTGTTTATTTTATGATTAAAAATATGGCCATCCTTTCCGTACGTTAAAAATTTTAAGTAACAACGAAGAAGAACGATAATCATTAAACAAAACACTGACAAGCTGTACATGTAAAATTAATTGCGGCGTAGTCTAGTCGACTGGGGTGGGTATACAGATAACATCTCAGTCAGTTCACTAGCAAGTAGTGTATATATATTTGGTGTTTATAAATTGACAGGGATTTTAATGAGGGTCAAAACATCAGGAACTAAAGGACAACACGTCAGATCAGTGTTCATTTAAATTTGCAAGGTACGAAACTCTTGATGCCAGTCAGCTTTTTCCTTAGTGGTTTTTCCTTAATTCAGACTATGAATGAAATATATTCAATGTGCAGCATCAGGTCTTCCAGGTCGTTTCGGAGGTCCAATGAATGACAATAAAACGGGTAAGAAAATAAGCCCGTGTGCCGCTGGAAAAAATTCAGAAAGTTAAAAGTATTAGACGAGAATGTCCAGATTTTTCATATGTAACTAAATACTGAGATAATGATATGCGGATGGGATCTGACAATAGTATCTTACATTTCTTTGTCAAAGTTTTATATTTTTAGTTTTTGGTTTGTCGTCTCTTCAATATTTATTACACCATAACCTCCCTCCCAGCCACACCCTCCACCAGTACATCTTCCATGATGTCACCACCCACTAAGAAGAGGAGGATGGAGAGTGCAGGAGCAGTGCAAAACGGATGCACATTGTTGTTTACAGGTATGAACACCACGGAGCTACGCAGAAACCTGACAATTGGACTTGTTTTTTGAAGCAAAGGAAGCAACAAAACAAAATGCTCAACAACCATATGTCAACTAATACTGACGAGTTGTTTGGGCTCTCACTACCGTTCGCTGATGCTAATCGACTTCCTTTGATTCATACAGCACAAGTAAATAAGTATGAATTTCCCTTTAAAATGAATTGTAACAATTTTTCAATCATTTTTAGGTCACCTCTACAATGATTGTTCTGCTCCGAAATCAAGAGAAAATGCATCCTTCACTTGATATTCAACATCACCAGCTCTTGAACCACGATTTTCTCATGCAACATGTCAATCTACCAGCCCTTGAGGAAACTCTTAAAAAGAATGGGATTACTTTTAAATGGAAAAACCAAGTCAGAGAACCCACCATTAACATCTCCATTAGTTGACCCTGCCACTTTCACTCCTAAACTCCCAAGTGTTTATTTGCTGACTAAACCGGATAACACCTTAAAAGTTGGAATCAAATATTCCGTTCGTGGTGGTGGTGCTCACAGTGACACAAATGAATTGCGGTTAGTAATTATTGTGAATGATCATCATGTCAAACTAAATGTATATTTCAAATTGCAGTGGAGAGGTATCCAACTCTGAGACCCTTTACCAAACTCCTCTGACCCCCAACCAATTGGCTATTGTAAATTACATCCCACCTACTACACCTCCTACCACATGGACCCTTGAACAAATTACTGAAGGAGCAAGAATGAAGGCTGCATTCACAGCTCTCCACGAAGAAGTAGTCAGATTGTCGGAGGAAAGAAACGATGGGGATAACAACTCTACTTATTGCAGCAACGAAGAAGGAGTCTAGAAATGGGCGTGTGATCGTCCCTTATAATAAGAACTACGAAGGAGTCCTGAACACTGCTGAGGAAGGAGATCGGGAGTATATGGAGGAAGTGTACAAATACATAACTGGTCATTCTCTGGCTATTAATGTTACACCTAGCAATAATGTGATATTGGCAGGAGAATTTTTCAATTAATAATAAAGTACGTACCACCAAACAGAACGATTCCCAAGTACATCCGGAAGTAGAATACTCGAAAGATTTGAGATTTCGCAAAGCCGAGAACAACGATGCCTAAAAAGAGAGAAAATACAAAATCATGTTATTCCTTATTCCTTGACTGAAATTTTACATGGGTGGGAGATGGAAGGTCAATCAAGAATGCGATTTTAAATGCGTAATAGAAATGACCATTTATTCTTACCTCCAAATTTAGTCAAAGTGATGCCGCTCAAAACCGAACTGCCCATGTTGACGAGACTGTCCCTTGACCTTTCCAATCTAGTTGTCTCTTTTGATACTGTAATTGAATAAAAACATTCAAGAATCCATTATTTGTAAATTTCTAGCCAACAGCTTACCTGTGAAGGCGTGAACAATGTGTGTACAAAATTCGACGGCAATTCCAACAGCCTATGTAATGAAAAGACAATAAATATAGATTTTCTCGACAGGCCTTATAATAAACGCTCTCTGTTGCTTGTATAAAAAACTAACCATAACAAGGTTGACTAGAGACACAGCATTGAGCGAAATATCCCAGTGGTACATGAGACCTCCAACGTTAACGACAATCATAAAGATTGTCAATATGATGACAAGGGCGGAGTAGATATCAAAACCTGTCAGTAGATAGGTGACGACGAATACTGTGATGAAGCTGATGCCCAAGGAATGCAGTGTGTCCACCCACATTGTGAGGTATTGTTCATAGAAAACATAAAACACTGAATAGGGGTACACTTCATGCTGGGTGGAATTGGTTGCTACAATATGTAAAAGAAGCAAATTAGTTGCTGAACGATTGTAAATTAGTGGTTTTCTTTCACAGTATCTGTAATTTGTCATCCACGCGTAACATACCTTCATTCAAAGTCTTTGTGATATTGGCAGCAATGGCTCGAGCTGAAATCACAAAACAATGCAATTAAGAGTTAATTCGATATAAGCTAAAGAAAAAAAATTAGGAATTTCATTTCATTACCTTGTCTCATGGCACCCGTATAGTCCGCAGATGTCTTTAGAATGCTGTGATAACTCATAAAATATGATGCTGCAGTTCTGCTGGACTGAATATCACTTCGATTCCCCACAATACTCGTTGTAACTCCTTGCGCATAAGCTGCGTGGCCCCCTTTTGGACATTCCTCGAATGGATTGTCCTTAAGGAAGAAACTAATATATTTTTCAAATAGCTCCGGTGGCATTCTACCTTCCTTATCCAATTGTTCGTGTAAGCCACAAGATTTGCATTTTCTAAAAGAAAGAAATAAAATTATAATCATAAAATAGCACAGCATCGACGAATTATTAATATCGTCATTATTGTTTTACCTAGTGCTAGGTTCTTGACTTGAACAGTACTCGGTTCCATTTGTATGCAACTTAACTTTGCAACATTCTGTGATGCCTGCCCAGTCAACGTAGTCATCAAGCCAAGAGCTTGCCGGTTTAGCAATGAATGTACGCTCTGGAGATTTACTGGCAATGAATATTTGAGCAGTTAATGAGGACGGAAATTCTCCAGAGCGAATTAATTCTTGCTGGTAGTGGTCGCTGTAGTTGAGGTTGGAATCCTTTACAACAAAATATACAGGTGGACCCACACTCAAATAGCTCTTCATGGCTTTGAAGTATGTTGTAACATAGGAATCCTCGGGCATTGAAAGTTCTTGGTCCAGTCCTACATCAATGTATGGAATCACGGCAAGGGATGAACATAACCATCCAAGGAATATGACAACGACACCGACACGAACAGGAAACTGGAGGAGGACGGGTGCCCAAATCTTTTTGAATCCGGCGTACAAAATTCCTTTGTCATATTTTTGTTTTTGAACTGTTTTTCCTCGAACGCTAATAATAAAAAAGTATACAATTTTAATTTAACTACGGTAGATGAGTTAATGAACAAGAGTAAAAATAAATGTATAAATTTGCAAACCAACCAGCAAAGCAGGTCGAAACGGTTCTCTTCTCGTCTTGTAATATCTAGCGACATGATTGCAATGAAGCAAGTAAACTGCAGTACAAAGTTGAACAATAGAGCCATTCCAGCATAAAATGCAAAAGCTCGGATGGCAGGCATTCCAGACATTCCTCCTGTAAATAGCATCGTATTATTATTTCTAATCCTGATAAAGTAACTGCGAATTATGCAATTAATTAAAAATGTCAACTAACCCAAGAAGAAACTGGCCGAGTCCGTGAATGAATTAAGAAGCATGGACGGAGCAACGTCTCCAATAACTCTACCAATGTGTTTAGCCTTATTTTCTGAGGGTAAGCGTTCCGACCTTTGGTAATGTTGCACCATTATAAATATGTTGTCAACTCCAACGGCAAGAACCAAGAACGGAATAACTTCTATCACAATTAATGTGGCAGGTACACCCAAATAGCCAAAAAGACCAACAGAAGCAGCGACTGAGGCCAGCACAATAGAAACTCCAGCAATACCGAGTGCTATTTGACTATCAATCTGAAAATGTTTAGTAAATATATATTAATAATGAAAAAACGTCACATTAAATTTCGTTGTATAACTAATAATTATAATTTACCAGCATTCTAGAAAATTGATTGATCTGTCCCAAGTTCACGGCAATATACAGAAACATAATCAGGTACGAAATGACGACGGTAACGATTTCTCCTTCACTTTCCCGTCGAAGCTCATCTTCGATACTACGTTCAGCCCGGTATGCAATATCCATATGTTTTGACTGATTGCTTTGGGTATAGTTTGCCATGAACTCTAGAAAAGCTAGCTCCCATTCCATGGCGGGTTGAAGCTTGTCCTTTGCATAATAATTATTAACCACGTAGGTTAGAATGACAGTGTTTGCATCTTTATATGGAGGGTCTTCAACCATTTTTCCATCTTTCAAGAAACCACCAAGCACCACGCTAGGATCAATTGGGCCACCGTATTTAGCCAAGCAGCTTTGATGTAGGAGTGTAGAATCTTTTGGTGACACAGGATTACGGGAGCAGAACTTGAAATGATCCAAGTAATTATCTTCAACACCATTCTCTTCATCCTTTAAAACTTTATCAATTTCTTCCTTGTCATCTCTCCACCATCCCAAGTAGCTGAATACGGAACAATGTTCGTTTTCTGGTGCCAGGGGTTTGAAGCATACGTCGGACAGTGATACATTATTTTGTTTCCCACGAATCTATTTTAGTATAAGCATTTTGAAATAACTTAATCCAGCAAACATAATTTAGTCATGAATTAGTTTACCTTATGTATCTGTTCCTGTAAATCAAGAATGGATTCCATAAAGTTTTTATTGAAAACCGGGCCAAATTCTTCCGGTCCATCTGCAGTATTGTGATGGACAGTAGGGAGATTTTTTGCAGTGATGATAAGATGTTCAATTCTATAAAAAGGTCCAAATGTTCTGTCAAAGTAATCTTTCTCGACTCTCGACCTTGACGTTGGTGAAGCCCAGAGCTCAACGGGATCTGTTGTTATTTTTAAGTGAACAATTCCAAATGCCAACACTCCTGTGATAATGGTTAGAGGTATCAAAACAGCAAAAGGATGACCGGCACAAACTGTAAAATTGAGAAATACAATAAATATCATCCCCGTAAAAAAATAAACAATTAATGACTCGTGGATTAGTAAATGTGTTAATTATTTAATGAACAGGATCTACTCACGTTCACCGAGAAGTCTAAAGAAGTGGTTCAAGGCTGCTTCCGCATTCATTCCAAGTTTAGTCATGAAGTCAATTGTGGGTTCTTTGGCTTCTAAAATTTTGCAAGTCATCACAGTTAGGAACTAAGTTCATCCGCTTTCAACAAGTGTTTGTGAGGATAGAAAATAAAAGCAGGCTTACCTCCCGCAGCATAATCCTTTGGTTCTGCCGTGTAGCTCATGAAAGCCATGAAAATAATTATGCTTGCTGGAAATAAAATCATCAGATTAAAACAACGTGAACAATGTATATTGTATAGTTAAAGTGACACTATATTTAAAAACCAAACTGGTCCTCACCTCCAATAATGAAAATCATAATCATAATGACTATAGTTGCAGGGAAGCCGACAATTCTCCACTCTACAGAAGGAGGTGGAGGTGGTTGAGCTGCTGGACAACTTGTAGGGCAGTCAGTACATGAGCATCCTTTTCTTGGACCCTATGAATAATAAATTTAAACATGTTTAAGACAGTGTCGATTTGCATACATGTAAAAATTCATTTTTAAGTACTTACCTCTGGATCAGTGGCATACATGGGGTCTGAACAAGAATAAGTCTTTGGGTCAAGAGGCCGAATTTCTTCCCCAACAGCCTCACTTGCGTCTACGTCTTGTTCTCGTAAATATTCGTGGATTCCATGTTTTTTATTTGAATTTTTGGAGGCTTCATCCTCGGACTGTGTATATCTGTATTTGATGTCAAAGGGACTGTAGCCATTTGAAATTGAGCCCATGTAGTCAAACCATCTCTCCGCGGAACATCGATACGAACCCCAAGGTCCACACAGGATATCCATTGATGGACCATTCGTTGTACTCATCAATACGTTCTTGCAGTTGTCATATGTGGATCGTACATATTTCCTTGTAATGAAAAAATCAACTTTGGTGACCATATTCGGTGGTAAATCAGAAACATCGATGTGTTCTTCTGGTGGTTCCTCATCTGATGACTCTTGTTCTTGTTCTTCATCACTGGAAGGTGGTTGGGGTGTCGGAGGTATGGTCGGAGTTGTTTCAGTTACATTGACAAACAAATATTGCTTGGGTGAGCAGGTGAATTCGCAAAATGATCGGCGAAAGTTGTTAAAGCAGGCTGGACACCGTTGTAAGATATTGGCAGGTAGGATAAGATTTGAGATTAAATTTTCAACTTGTTCTGGACTGCAGCATAATTCATTCCCAAACTCATCAATTAGCTCTGGACAGTAGGTTCGCAATTTTGTTAGATCCCCTTCATTCTTTAAAGGTTTCGGAGGATGGTCCACTTTGCAATTTAAATCAAGATCTGAAGAGGTTTTGCCACATACTCCGTACATAACACATTTTCCTGGCTGCTGCGCATTTACAGCAGCCACAGTCTTAAATTCGGACATTGCCGTCTGTAAAAATATATAATCAAAAATTTTAGCATATTGTGGAAAAGCTACCATTATTAATTTTGGGTATTCACTTTAGTTTATACGAATCAATCGATGCAAATAGAATGGAATTAATAATGAAAATATTGATTAGAAAATTCAATCATTGACTTCTAAAGTTTGGAGGACATTGGAACAAGCCTCAGCATAAGCTATAACAAATAATATTCGCAGCCAATGAATGACGGTGAATGAAAAGGAAGGAACACTCTCTCTCTCTCTTGCGAATAATGAAATTCATTGCTAATTGTAAATATTCTCTGGTGAACACTATTACTCGCACGAATTTGAACATGAACAGCTATCCTAATTTTATGTGCACATCTCTTTCAAACTCTGTTTTAGTGGTAATAAAATGAGGTGCTAAAATCATGGACAATGTATTTGAAGAGCAGTTCCTTCCACAACTAAAAGCAATTCGTTTTGGAGTCAAGAATTTGATATGAACGAGGGTTTGCTTGCGTTCTAAGGTGTTGAACCATCTAATTTAACAAACGAGGTTGGCATTGACAAAAGGGAAAATCTCAAATGTAGCTAAAACTAAAAATTCAGCATATCCGCAACTTCAAAGGAAAGAATCGTGTGGAATTTAAAACAAGTAGATTGACCTTTGAGTATATTATATATACTCTAAGATTGACACAACAGCATTGCGTCCAAATATAAAAGATCTGATGAAAGACTCATCATGTATCTGTAACTAGTGCAATACTACGCTATTTTATGGCAATTAATAAGCAATGTGAAGCACACGAAATGCAAAACCCTGCCATTGAATTGACTGGAACCATTTCCAGTCAATGGTCAACATAAATTTTGTGAGTCACTCCAACTTGTGGTTTGCGTTTTATGCATTGTTATTTTCTTCCTGAATTCCAGTATCTACCTCTGTCTGCTTATCCAATGACTCGTGCAACAAACTGACCCACCACCGACCCATGTCATGCTGCCAAAGCAGTATGTAGTTTTTAACAGAAACGGAACACATTCCAACATCCTTGTGTGATGATCTATAATTTTATTTCCAGCCATAAAAATATACAATATCTCTTGAAAGCATCAAGCTGAATTCAATGTTTATCGCTTTGCCGTTTACTTAATAGTTGCGTTTCCTTCCGATCTGGCAAGACTTTGCGAGTGAGGAGAACAATCTATATCCTAAAGAAACATTAAACGCCTAATTTATGACTGAATTGTTGTTCATTTTATGAAAAAACACAAGGTTTAGCAGATGTTCCCAACTGTCCGTATCGTATGAAGAATGACTAGCTCACTATGAACAATAAACAGCAGCAATTTGCTTATACTTTACGACAAGATAAGCTTTGCTCGATCATCCATCCATGTTACCTGTGCTCAAGCCAAAACTAAAAGTATTCGGAAGGTCTGGGTTTCATCACCAGTCGCTTCGCCTCACCCTCTTCTAATTTTGCATACTTTATTATAGATAACATTGTGTAATAGAATGTTAATGTTGTCGCATTTGCAGTAGGACATTTGTGAATGCATCCAAATGACAATAAAAGCTAGCCAAGTCAAAATAAGAGACAGAAATAAGGTCACGGACAATATCGTCTTGTGTTTTAATCGGCCAATATCTACTCTATCTGCTCAATGAGTAACTATACTTTAAGATTATGCTCTAGTTTACCTCCACGTATGTATAGAAAAATAAATGCACAGAAAAAAACAATAATCAATGCAACTATAAGGAACTTGAAAAAAGAAAAGTGATGCGGAATAAAGAACAATGCCAAAGTTTTATGTTCTAATAATGAAACTTGAAAGTTTTTTGAAACCGACAACCGAATGATATTAATATTAACCTTTTTTGATGGCACCCTTTAGGGAATCCCTACGATGCACGTTCATATATTATTTATACCAAATTAAGCCTATAATCAATACCACTATTTTCAATATATTTCAAAAAATCAATTATTTTCACTCACCAGGTAAAATAGTAGTAGCACCCCTCCTCCTCCTCCTCCCATGCTGAAACTATTCCTCCACCAGGATGACGATATTGTAAGAACAATGCCAAAGTTTTATGTTCTAATAATGAAACTTGAAAGTTTTTTGAAACCGACAACCGAATGATATTAATATTAACCTTTTTGATGGCACCCTTTAGGGAATCCCTACGATGATGCACGTTCATATATTATTTATTTTAAATCAATACCACTATTTTCAATATATTTCAAAAAATCAATTATTTCCACTCACCAGGTAAAATAGTAGTAGCACCCCTCCTCCTCCTCCTCCCATGCTGAAACTATTCCTCCACCAGGATGACGATATTGTCCTGTGTTTCTTCATTTTGATATAAAATGTTCACCAACCACACCCACACTCGCACACCCACCCAGTTCAACTCCTACCTCGTTTCCTTTCTATTGTTGTTATTTTCTTGTCCCTTCTTTTTTATACTTTTTCCTCTCCCCCAGAGTCGCCTCGCCGTCCTTGCTAAATTAGTTTAACCGTCTCCGTGTGTTTCCTCATAACTTGGTAATTTATAAAACACTCACTAATTTGGTTGGCTTCCTCTAATTCTAATCCAATCCAGCCCCAAGTTGTGAACTGACTGATCCGCTGTTTTGTGTGTCCGTGTCCGGTGAATGACAAGCAAAAAACAACTGACTCACTTCGATACACACTGGTTGGTTAGTTGAGTCAGAGTATCCTTTCCGTGCTTAAAGGTTACCTATAATTTGGCTGATTCGAATTCCGTACAAAATAATTGTTGTCCTTTTTTGCAAGGTCTTTTTCCTGGGTGGGAAGGGACGGAGGTTAATTTGGTTTGGGGGCAAGTAAATGGCTTATCAAATTAATGTTCCTTATTTATATCCCTCAGCAGGAAGGAAGGCAGACATTGTAAATTGAACGATGCAAAAATGTAACTAAGACTCCAAATCAGAGAACCTTGACTTTGGTTAAGTTTGGGTTGATGTAATTTGTGCCAAATTCTTGAATGACACTCCACATCACGAAGGAGCAGATGGAACAAATTAGAGTACAAAACGTCACCGTCTCTCGTCTAAGATGGATAAGATGTGGTCTCTTGTTTTGTGGTGTTTAATCTTTTAAGTAAAGTAGTTTGTCTGCCAGAGAATATGTCCATCCCATCCAAATTACTAGTCAAGTTTCTCACTGAGGATGGGATGGGGTGGGTGATAGTTAACTTAACTAAGTTGTAGCTAACATTATGGTACTTGTAATGTTACACTATTATGTTTTTGGCTTGTGCGAAATCCTCCACGGCTCGTATTTTGGTTAGAGTTTCATTGCTACAAGTGGCGATAATGATTACGACGAAATCTAGTGTTTAGGTAGGTATCCATGCATTGTGGTAAGAATGAAGGGTATAGGATAGCATGCTGCGAGGGAATAGTTGCCGACAAAACTCACCGAATGCGAATTCAATGGCGAATAGAGAGAAAATGGCATGGGTAGGTTCGAATAGAGCAAAGTTTGCGAATTTTAGCCGACAAGCCGAGTCCCCCATAGTAAAGGTAAGTATCATATTCGCACAGCAAAATTCACCCTCCTCTCAACTACTAGCGTTAGCGTTTCCCCAAACTTCGGGTTTCGTCATCGCCTTGAATCCAAATATTGCACATGAGCAATGCTAAAAATCGTAAAAAAGCTCTTTGTAGTCTTCCTTGTGGTGTGGAATATAATGCAGAGACACACAATACATGCAATGCATTAATTAAGTTCTTGTCTTTGCCAATAACGGCATGCATATGCATGTTATACTGCGATTAATGTCATACATATTATTTGTCCTTTGCAGGGACGTGGTGGTGTGGCCGTGTGTTCAGCAATGGCTCAAAGCATTTTAAAGGCTCTCACAATCAATTGGGTGTTAGAATTAGTTATGACTATTTATATTATGCTGGGCATGGTTTTAAACCTAACAAAGCTGGAAGATGGTCAATTTCTGGCCTACCTTACCCTTAATTTTGTGGCCAACACCGGTGGTCTCGAACCATGCCAAGCCACACTTTATTGATTCCCATTGTTTATTTTGTTTATGTTTGATAATACATAAAATTCTCAGAGTGTATTAATTGGCCCGTACTGCCATTCATAGAAGTCAAGTGGAATAGGGGTCACATTTTCTTCCATGCATGATGACTCACAAGGGTCGTATGAATGTTGATAATTTAATTGAATGTAAAATTAACTTTGTCTTAAACCCCATGAATCGAGAAATTCATTCGTCATATAAGTAAGCTGCTCAGGAGTCAAATGCAAATTGTAATAAAAAGACAATCGACTCCAATGGGTTTAGGTTAGAAATGCATGAATGATTACTGTATATTGGATTTGTGTGTCTTTTTTCAATTACATACATACACTGTGTGTATTACACATACATGTTTGGAATGGGGATAAAAATGGTTTCAATCAAGCATCAATTGAGAGTGAATTGAACTCGTCAATGGCAATTTAACTATGTCGATTAAACGCTCTGAATGTCCCATATTCTTTCTTTAGCAAAAGCACAAAGGTTCGCTGCTTACACAAACTGTTTTTAAGGTGTAATTATATTCTGACAATTTAACTGACTCATATTCATTCATTCACCTGACCGTTGTTTGTTCATCTGAGCAAATTTTGATGATGTAATGTAAACAGACAATGAGGCAACTCCACGCCAAGCTTTGCTACAAATGCGCAAATTTGCGTAATCTTTCGATCCAACCCCCAAAGCGGATTGCGCGTGATGAGGATCAAGTGACCTTTTATTTACGGCCGTAAACAAGAATATGTATTGTAGGGAGACAAATAATGGAAATATGAGTCAAGCGATAAGCACAACTGGTGTCGTTTTAATCCCAACTCATCGGCTTTAAAAAATTATGTGTTATTAGCAGTTAGATGTACCTACAGTTACATGTATATGCTATTCACGTTGGTCATCGCAGGAAAGTTTGCAGGAAGAGAAAAATAGATAAAAAAAAATACAATGAGGTTATCATTCCCTGTCAAATACAAAAGTGTTAAAAGGTTTTAGTGACTTCCAACCAATTCGCTAAATACACTTCCAAGCTACTTCCTGGAAAATTAAGCGACGTCACGAATAGGAAATTTCCACTCCTCTAGAAGTTAGTGACAAATTAATCGCACCAAACCGTATTTCGCGATATCTAAATACACTTATGAAGCTACTTCCTGGAAAATTAAGCGACGTCACGAATAGGAAATTTCCACTCCTCTAGAAGTTAGTGACAAATTAATCGCACCAAACCGTATTTCGCGATACGAACGATGATCCCAGTAGCAAAAGCGGTGCATTGTTTACCTTGTAATACTTATTTGAAGCTGGTACATGCAAAATCGAAATTGGGAGCATATGCATATGGCCCTCTTCGTGTTTACATTGTAATATGTTGCAATCGATGAAACAAAGCTCAAAGGTCGGCCATAGACACCTTCTTCATCGACATGATAGATTGTCTCAACATCTTCATAGGCGTTTGCACTATGGAGGATTCAACTTTGGGCAAGGCAACGTCACCAATTACATTCAGATTGAACACGAAACTTAATACGAGTGCCAAGCTTACCTTTTGAGATTAGAGAATTGCGGAAAGCGAATGGAATGGAATTAGAAAAGAACACGCAAACCATAATAGGTATCTTACTTTCATTCCACTAATACCCGTTCATTACTTATCGATTTCTATGTTAGGCACACAACGTTCTCTTTTTATAACTGTGTGTTTTACAGAGAAATATAGGGCCAATAATTTTCAAGGTTAAATAAATCAAGTGGGAGGGATTAGATTGGGTGAAAGTCGGGCACATGGAGGAAACTACTAAATAACTGGCTTCGATTTATTATTTAAAATATTTTCCGAGCTTCCATTAATAGAATGGTTGGTTGAATTCCTACATTTTCCAACCAAAGACAAATCCAATCCATGAAATGTATGCCTTCAACGTTTTATTGGCCATGGTTCAGAATTCATGGCCAAATTATTGTGTTGTGTATATTTTAAAACAAGAAATGATAATCACTTTGGGAGTCATAAAACAAAATAAAATAGATCGCAATAGCCACGACATATTCTCATCGTTAATTATGTGTGTTTCAAGTTATAAACCCATTTAAACCGGTTGACTTAATGAGAT
>JAAXNX010000636.1:0-25495 GCA_036491905.1 Folsomia manolachei | reverse complement strand
GCAGTATGCTTAAAATTTAGCTTCAGCTCTTTCAACTTTACGATTACACTTGTAATAATTGTCGTAATAATGATGGAATATGACATCCTAGTAAAAGTGTAAATAAAATAAGAAAGATAGTCATAGTCGACCTGGGATTAAATTAAGAAAGGAAACAGGAGGGTTGGACTCCAAATAGGATGAGCATAAAATAAAAGATGAAGTTAGACAAGCCAAAGCAAACGCAGATTTATTTAAATGTATGGCTAGAGTTTTGAATTTGAAGCTTTGTTTTGAATTTCTGGAAAGATTTTCAAACTTCCAGAGCAATAAAGCAAAGCTTTTACAGTTTTAGTTGGTCCCTCCTTCTATTCCAGTTTTGACTTGGTTGGTTATGTAAAAGGAATTTAATATTTTTTCAAGAAATCCATATCCGTTCCTTGACAGAGTGGGGTTATGACAGTTCTAG
The DNA here is from genome assembly GCA_036491905.1 of Folsomia manolachei. Taxonomy (NCBI): domain Eukaryota; kingdom Metazoa; phylum Arthropoda; class Collembola; order Entomobryomorpha; family Isotomidae; genus Folsomia; species Folsomia manolachei. Next base: position 25,047 of record JAAXNX010000636.1, on the reverse strand, counting down.
AACTTGTGTTATGCTCCAAACAAATATGTCTGAGGTGCAGTTGAATTCAGTCAAAATTGGAAGAATCAATTTGTAAATACTCTTTGGTGGCATTATGGTAAAAGACCTTTGAGAAATCCAGAGTCGAGAGTTGATCGGAATTCTAATGCTTGGTTGGATTTTCTCTGAATAAATCGCCCAAACCATATAACTATTGAAGTTCTCTAGTTGCACTGCCAAACCTGGAATTCTTGTATTCTCCAAAATTTTGAAGTCTGTCTGGATTTGAAGGAAAGCCAGCAACTCTCCATCTTCCGTCTCAAGGGGTTTAACTTTGTTGGATTGGAGGAAGAAAATATTTCATTCCACTCACCCCTGCCCTCTTACTTCCTTCCCCTAGCGTCCTCCTCATTCCTTAAATCTTTCGAGCACAGATATTGTATTAAACATGGTAGTAAATAGGGCTAATAGTCGTATTTTCGACGGATTTCTTGTATTCCGCGAGTAAAGTAAACATCAAACATCCAACAGGAAGGTCAGGGTCACACTCCTATCCAATTCTATAACATAATCTATCTCTGGCTGGATGGATAAAGGAGAAAAGTAAGGAAGGAAACTAATAATCCCCACGACGAACATGAAACACTCTCTCTCACACTTTCCATCCTTTAACCACCCATCCAAAAATGCCACCCCATTCAGAAAGGAGTCCTATCTGTAATCTCTTGCTTTTTCTAAGCTCTCCAGAGATCTTGGGATGTTGGACGTGGTGTGAGTTTAGAGATGTCCGGAAAGTAAAACAATTTTCGGCAAGTTTTTTTGAAAATTGAATTAAAAAGTGGGAAAGAAATTTAAATCTGTGAAGACATAAAGTTGGGTGGGTTAGGTCACTATAAAAATTTGCATGGGTTAAAAGTTGGGTACAATAGTGCGTAAGATGGGGGCAGGGGTAATGGAATTGGGAGCAATTGTGGAAGATAGAATGACCAATTTGGCCCATTTCTGATCTGATGACCCATTACTTCTTCGAGCAGTAGTAGCACAACTACCACCCTTTATTACCTTACACTTGACTTCAAAAGAGACTTATTTCTTATCTGTCCTCCTTCGTTGTTACTTGACGATTACGATTACGAAGTCATTGGCATCGACTGGATAGAATACTTGCGAGGGTGTGTGGGTGACTTGGAGCACAGAATAATGTGCTCATTCGTGAAATGGGATGGAAATAAATGCTGGAAACTTGTAATGTTTCTTGAGGATGCATGTTATTTCCGACTTTAATCTCAAGTTCATCGCAGTGTCTTGCATTGCATTTCATTGGCTGCAATTAGGAATCATGAGAGAAGTTCCATGTTAAACTAAACTGAACTAAATGGCGTCCACCCGATAAGAGGCGAAGTGGTGGGTAGGATCTCATCCACTGCAATTTTAGACTGGATTGCGTGCCACCGTATTACTTGGCTGAACTATAGAAGAGTAATAAGTGGAGGTGAGCTGGAAAGGTGCTTCTTTTTGGGGATTAATTTAATTCGGTGTAATGAGTATAATCAGAGGTTAGGTTAAGTTTTATAAAAGTTTTATAAAAGAAACTGCATGCTTCTCCTGGTTACATTAAATTTCCCTTAAATAAGTCAAGTAGGACGGAAAAGGCTTCAGAGTTTGTTAACCACTCCATCGGCCAGGATCCAGGGAAAACTGGGAATTGTCGAAAAGTGTTTTTAATTCGGATCGGAAATCTCTAATCGCATTACTTCCCTTGTGTTTGTGTGGTTATAATCCCCTCATTTTCAGAATTTGTGTAAAATCTGTTTGGTTTGTGTCTGAGTGAGCTTGAATAATTCAAAACTTTCTTGCAAAGCTGACATCTGACCCCACCGACCGACAAAGGGCATCAGCTGCAGCGTATCCCGCACCCTATGTTTTCGTTTACTATTCAATTTCAATCAGCATCCCGATCTAGACCCTTACTGTGGCTGGTTGATATTCATTAGTCTCATTTTTATTCTATTTTATGAAAAACAAGAGACTCGAGGCTTATTTTGGAGTTAACCGCATCGGTTGCAAAACAGTTGTGCCTTCACCAGGACACGGCATTTGTTCGTTAGTTTAGAGGGCAGGCAGTCGTTGAATGGAAACCGCACTAGAGTTGAAATTTCTGAGCAAATAAATCCGAAATCGGATCCGAGTAGTGATCCCACCTTTCTGCGTTGCTCTTTCTTTGGTTACAAACCAAACGCAAACTTTCTCCTCTCATGGGAGTTAATTAAGGGTACAAATCACCACAAAAGTCAACTCAGTCTGCGTCCTTGTGGTTTTGGTTGGATTGGTCTGGAGGCATACCTAGCTTAAGGGTGGACTGAATTAAAAATACGTTACAAAATTGAAACCATCTGACAATTTCCATTAGAGTTGGAAAATTGGTTGTGTTCACTCAGCAGCGGTGAATTTGCTAATTACATTGCAAACTAAAGCATTCACTTTCCTTCCATCCCATTACAATTGAATTGACTGAAACTCAACTATCTACCCTCACCTCATGGGAGAAGGTTAGGTAGAGCAGTGCATATTACTTACATGGTAAGCAATGCATTGTCCAACATAGTAAAACCGGATCAATAATTAAGAGAACGAAGGAAACCCAAGGAAGGAGCAAGTTTTCAGTGAGGTGTTCTCAGTGGTTTTGCATTCAAAGGGTGGACTGGACATGTTCACTTTTTAGCTTGGTTTTGTTTTTGGTTAGTGTTTGTTTGTGGTGTCCAGAGGAGCTATACATAATATGTGACAAGCAAAGTTGTACGTATTCGTTTCTGTAATAGCAACCAGCTGCCCTACCAAAAACCGCATCCATTATTCACTTCCAACCAACTATCCAAATCCAACTAAACTGCTAATTACTCCAGTTACTTATTTGGCTTCCAATACAATACACTGACTGACTTCCATATCACAATTGCAACACAGTTCAAATTGAAGTTGTACCCTAACCAAACCAATGGGGACAAAAATTGCAATAATACTCACATCACAATCACCCATTGCATGGACATGGAACGCGACGCATCGGAGATAATCTAGTGGCTAATTGTGAAATAGTGACCACTCCAAATTCTTTGCTCTCATGTCCAATAAAACGACGTTCCACTCCGTTCACAATGTGGATTCCACATTATTGTCTTTCTATTATTAAGAAGAGTTGGGAGAAGGGAAAGTCCAGACCAAATTAAAATTGGATTTTATTCCTCAAACCGAATTTTAGTAGCTGAATCATCCTCCATTCTGTAAAGACTGGAAATTAAGCTGAAGAGTTGGAGAGACGTGAAATGCAATTGCAATTCGAGTGAGATTTGAGTGACAATCAACAATCAGTTAAACAGACCTTGTTTGTTTTATCCATTCAAATTAAATGACTTCCAGTTTCCAGAACGGCATTCTTGCTCCGATAGAGAGATATAAGCTGTAAAATAAAACATTTATTTAAATGGGAGCTGTGAATTGAACTTGAAATTAAATCTTATTGTGAGATGGGACGAGATAAAGTATAAATGACAAGGCAGGACTAACTTTGCATTAATTGCAACAATTAATTTGTGCAGATTGGTATTTGCGAGGGATGAATTATTTCATGCAATGCAAGATTTAGTGAATTTATATTCCTCTTATTTTATGACAGTGAATTGAAATAGTTTGAGAAATTGAGCAGAAGCTCGTCAGCAATAAAATGATTAAATAATGACACCCTAAAACTAAAAGTTGTAATTTAATGAAAACTAAAAAGACAGTTTTACACTCGTAATAAAAGTGTTAATCTTTTTTTACACAGTAATAAATGTATTCCACAATTGACTCTAGATATAGTTTATGACACCCTAAAACTAATAGTTGTAATTTAATGAAAACTAAAAAGACAGTTTTACACTCGTAATAAAAGTGTTAATCTTTTTTTACACAGTAATAAATGTATTCCACAATTGACTCTAGATATAGTTGAATTAACTGATTAAATGTGCTTCATTTTCAATTCTGCTGCCCCTCCACGCAGACGTGAATGCGAACGTCAACCTGAAGCCATTAACACAATAGTCAGTCATGATAGCAGTACAAAATTGTTTGAAAACAAGCCCAACGATCCAATAGAAAAATCAATGATGAAAGTAATTTACTAAAGCTTCATATTTTGTACAATAACTAATAATTTTTCTGATTTTTTTCCAAAATTTCAGTACGATGACGGTCTGTCGCACTACGGAGCGATGGAGAGTGTTGCAGGTAAGCATCTAAATATTACGAATATTAATTTTTATTAAATTAAATCTTTATTAATTGTTTATTTTTTCCTTATTTTTCCGAAGGGATGTACGATCCTCATGGCGCAGCGGCACATCGAGCCCTCCACCAACCTCTAGCCGGTCACCCCTCCCCCCACATGAATAGTCATCCCATGTATCACCACCAAGGCAATCATGTCCCCACCCCAAACCATTCCTCACGGCGCAGCGGCACATCGAGCCCTCCACCAACCTCTAGCCGGTCACCCCTCCCCCCACATGAATAGTCATCCCATGTATCACCACCAAGGCAATCATGTCCCCACCCCAAACCATGTTATGGGTGCAGGACCAGATGTACATAAAAGGGACAAAGATGCCATATACGGGTAAGGATTTGGTCAAGAATGTATTAATCTCGAAGCTAATTCCTCTGTCCAATTTATCACTATTTTTTGGAAAATGTTTTACTGTGCACAATACAAAGCAAGGTATTTTCTCTTCATTCCATTGTTCTGATGCAGTCAAGTTGGTCATGCATTGTAGAATATTATAGAAACTTGAATTAATGCGTAATACGAGGTGCCGTAATAACACAATTTAAACCCAAATTTCTTCCAGTAATTTGATGAAATTGGCCAATTTTTCAATTAATCAGAATTAGAATAGAAATTCAATTTCATTTCTCTCCTTCCTCCGATAATTTGTTTAGTTATTAGAGGCAAAATAATGGTAAATGAGATAAGATTTGGAGAAGACCAAGCAGGTAGATGGATAGAAATTGACGTGAAGCAGAAGTTGCGCAAGAAGTTGGTCAGGCATTGGTAGAGCAGAGCTATGCTATTAAGATACACGAGGTAGCTTGGCTGTAGTGTAATTAGTTGGAACACGGTGTTCTTCATGCCACCGTTAAACTCTTTTGGCTCAAGATCCGAGTCCCATCCAATCCAGGTGGGTTCAACTAAACGATTCCTAATGTTTTGGAAAAAGAGAAAATTAGAGACAACAATCAAGCTGAGCATTCATAATGAGTTGTGGGAATACTTAAAAATTCGGAGATAAGACACAAATTTTCCTGCGGTGATACCATTGTGACAGTTGTCAGAAACATGGCATATCGGATTTATGGATGCTCCACTCATTTTTAGGGATTACATTACATTATTACATTAGAATACATGGTCCATTAATGTATTACATTTCTCCTCTCCACTCTTTCTTCAGCAGCAATGTATTGTATTATTTTATATCATGCTCTATTCTTTACCCACATATGTGTTATCAATACGTATACCAGCTTAGTTTAGTCAGGTGGACTTGACTTTGAATTAATGGACGAACTGAACCAACCATCAACCAACCGCTATCGATTAATATTCTTTTGGTGGGTCGTTCATTTTCTCGATAAAGGTTTTCTTCATATCTGGAGCTTAGCTTTAGACTTGAGCTAAACATGCAACCAGACCAAATTACTAAAAACCAAACCAAACCGATCAGTGATCAAAGGTGTGCATTTCCTTTACCTAACTCACTCACTCACCTTACGGTATTTACATCCTCTCTAACACTCATTCACCCACCGGTGCCTTTTTACAGGACAAAACATGGGAAATAATTACAAAAAAGTATTACTTTCTGGAAAATATTTCTTGAAACTGTTTTCCTTACACCATTCCGTGGAAGGTGACCTTGGTTTGGGTTCGAGTTATGATTTAGGAACGTGGAATTGGTAGGGATTACACAGTTATTTAATGCATTTCATCAGTAGGCGTGATATGATTTAAATACTTTGTCGAAGTCTGGATGAGTTCGAAGGTTGTGGTTCTGATTGACTTGCAAATTTGTATTGTTTTATGAAATTGTTCCTGGAAATTGGTGAAGGTGAGGGTGATGTTAGATTGCGGTTGTTTTTTAGTTCGTGGTTGCACATTGGGATGAATTTTAAAATATTGGAGATCCTTTGTACTAAACTTATTGCTGGATTTGGATAGGAGCGTAGACATGGATTAGCTTGGGCAGCCAGTTGGGCAGATTTTAATGCCTGACTGAACTGTTGCATGAGGTAAGAAATGATTTTTAAATCAAGGCAGACTGCTCGGCCCTGATTTTTTCATGATGATCAATTTGAAATTCAAATAAAATTCTTACTGTCTTGACTCTATCAAATTCATCTCGTTCTTATTGTTTTCCTCTAAAATACTGAACCCTTCATTTACGGATTTTGGCCTTGGAATTTTTCAAATTATAAATGATTTGGAAAGTATTTTATTACAATGTGCAAAAAATATGTTTTTGCAAATCATCACAAAGTATCGTGTCCCCAGTCCCGTTGAATGCTGGGTTTGTCGTGATGCACTTATGACAATTTTCGTAGTCAGTGGTCCATGCATTTTTACATTTATAAAAAGAAATTGGCCCCAATTCCACCAATGTAACTAAAGTTTCTCACCGACGTCATTTTATTTTTTTAATCTTGGTAAAGTGTCACGACCAACAAACAACCATGCAGAATGAGCATCTAACTGGTTGGTTGGTGAGTAGGAATAAAAAAAACGTGGATTGCAGTTTGTTATTATTTGAATCCATTTGAGGAGTGATTCCATGTCAAGTGTCGTCTCTTTTCTGACTCTTCTCTATCCATTCGGTGAAATGGAAATGTTGGCAATTTCACAGTTTGAGAGTTTTGGGAGATGCGATGCACCCCTTGACAGAGATAAATCGTTCCTATTTTGTTGCCCTGTACACATTCATGCACATAACATATGAATATCAACTACGCCAGCTTCAGCTTACTCACTATCACTCACCCACCCTCGACACACTCTAACAAATTCAAAACTTAATGGAAAAGTGCATCATTTCCTCCCTTCCCTACTTTCTTACTTCATCCATTCCATCAAAAAATACTACTTTTTAAAACAGAATGCTCCGGCGACGGAACGGATCCGAGCTAGACAAAGTTTCATGAATTTGGAATTTTGAAACATAATGTTTCAAACATTTCATGTCTCGTGTTTTGTCTCTTCTCGGAAACCTGGATAAGATTCATCTACACCTGTTATGTGGATTATTCGGCCTCTTTTCAATGTTCACAGCACTGAAGCTATAATGGAATGGAACACGTGTAATTTATTTTGGATGAGGTTGTTTTATCCAATGTAAGGAAATGATAATGGCTTTCAAGTCGAGGACAATAGGGCTAGAAGGTAGGACAGAATCTGCATCTGGGAGAAGCGTAATGTTATGTAAGTTAAGGGGCAGATAAGCCCATATCACATCCACCAATGTGGGGAGAACTTGGATGGATGAGACTTATGTGCACTTTGGGCCAGAGAACAGAGAACAGAAGAGTAAACTGAAGTGGGAATCGTTCCCTTGAGAAACATTTCCAAAAATTATGGCTTCTTTTTCTTGTTTACGGAGAAAATTTGAATGTTTTCTAAAAACTGGCTTGACTTGACTTTTATTTTTTTACTTACAGTCACCCACTCTTCCCTCTGCTTGCACTTATCTTTGAAAAGTGTGAGTTGGCGACGTGCACACCTCGTGAACCTGGCGTGGCTGGAGGTGAGTTAAAATTAATCAAGATCTTCACAAGTCTTCATCAGCCACAAAAAAACTCATTCAAATCTACAATTTACATGTTTAAAGTGCAAAAAAACATTCAGTAAAACAGCCAACTTGAGCAGACATTCGAAAATATGCCCATTGAAATGAATACACGACATTACTACACAAATCAATTTTAATTTAAATAGGTGATGTCTGCTCTTCCGAGTCCTTCAATGAAGATATTGCCGTATTCTCGAAACAGGTAAGAAATCATTTAGCAAACATTATACATTGGATGGGTGTGGTTGTCGGAAATCATTGGATGAAACCTGCTATACTAGTGCTTGCCATGACTAAACTATTATCGATACATCAAATGTATTAATTACAAGCCAACAAAATTGGCGGATACTTCTAAAATGAATAAATACTTGTAAGATGCAAATGAGCGGATTACTCAGCCCGCAATAGCGTGTGAGTGAGCCAAGAATTTGAAGAAAGAGGTTTAGAATGATTTAAGGACCATTGGATAAGATAAGATAAGACTGTGAAGAATGAAAGGAAAAGAGTTGTGGGATTGAATAAGGGTAATTTGTCCTGTGGCACAGCTGTTTGATTTGACGCAATGAAAAACGTAGTATAAAGTTTGTAAGTAGTGAATACCATGTCGATACTAAGCCAGGCCAAGAAACCGGATCCCTTATCCATTCCAGGACAGAAACTAAGCCACAATATATACTGCTCTGTCTGAAATGATGGTATAGGATAAAGCAACCAAACAAACCTTAAAACATCAACTGAGTCACATAATGGTGGGCCAGAGTACAAATTAAGTGCACCTCAAGGATGGGCATTATCCACAACCTGGAATTATGCAACTGCCACCCCGCAATCATCCTCCTTCCTCTTTATTACCAGGACGGAACTGGTAAAGTAAAGTGCATCCCATTTCTATTTATCCCAACCAACACTGATCGCTTACACGTTTCCAGTTTCATGGCATGACATTGAATTCTGTTTCTTTATATTTTATGTACTATAAAATTGGGATTTTCTTTAAAAAATTGAAGGTTTTTTACAGCTTTTTATTGTATCCAGCAATACAATACGTAATGGATTGATTATAATTTGATTTCAGTTTTTTTAGTAAGTTAGGAAAAGGTATGCTGGATGTTACTGGGGACAGGGCTCAATTCCCAAATTTATATTTTCATTTTGTAAAGTGTTTACCACACCCTTGAATAAAGTGTAGAATGAGGTTTTAACTGGAACGATATCCAAAGGTAAATGTTCCAAACAAAACACTTTACCAGAAATGAAAACTTACAAAAGTAGAAGTTGAAAGACATCAAAGGATAAAAAGTAAAGTGAACAAAATTTTGTTTTTTGTGACTGGCTTGCTTGCTCACTGCCCAAGTCACCTCACCTTACTCAAGGATTTTGTTACATGGCTCAACTAAGTTGATTTGCTTTGCGTTACAAGAAGAAAGGAAAAGGTCGACGAGAAGTTCTGGCAGGACCTGTGGGACTTTGAGAGACCAAGTCAGTGAGATTGTGATTCTGATTAAATGGGTCCCCTACCAACAACCAACTAACAAGCTACAAACTATTCCATAACCAAACCACGTTTAAGTCACCTTACCTTTCTTCTATTGAATTCTATTCAATTTCTTGGTTAGGTTGATAAAATAAAATAAGGTTGGTAGAGAAAGGTAAGGGTCTCGTCTGACGGAATGATGATGGGAAATAAGTGGAGCGAAGGCCAGGTCAGAATTTTAAAAGTTAACTCATCTCTTGTCATGTAATGTAATGCAATCCATCCCAAGGTGTATTTTGTTCCGCAGGGAACAGTGAAGTGGAAAGAATCTCTTGGAAATTGTAAAATATTTGGGAAAAAGGGTTTGCTCGTTACATTAAATCCAGGACATGAGAACCTGGAGATGGGAGGTGGAGATGGGATATGACCCTTAAGTCTTGTACATCGTAGTTTTGTTAATTTGAAGGAAATACCAAAAAAGTAAAGAGTTTTATTAACAACGTGGTCTTTAGAAATGCTTTACACTTCACAATTGTTGTGCAATGAGAATGGGTTGAATCATGAGCTTTTGGGTTTTCAAAAATGAGTGCATACTTAAGGTATGTTCATCGATTGAATTTGTTTTCACTTGAATCAAATAAATAGTGAATATAAAATTTGTTCATCTTCAATGTGATTGGAATGTAAATCCACAGGGGTCTGGCGAAGGTTTTGAATTTTCTCAGAGAATTTATTGAAGCATTGTACCTCTTAATATAAATTTAAGTATCTGCTGATCCCTCTGAAAGGTAAAGAAGTAAAAAGTTAAAATACTTTCCATTTAAAAATTAGTAATTTTCATCATAATCAGTGTCGCAATATTATCAATTTTATCATCTTGCAATCTGACCCTGGAATATCATCATTTTGTACTCATTTCCAAGTTTACTTCATTTTATGGGTACCACGAGGGAAATGTGGTGTCGTCGCAGTGGATGTCGATATTTACTTATTTATTTACTTATCATCCTGTAGTCGTAGTTTTTACCGTGGTCTTCTCTTTGGCTGGTGTGTGGTGTGGGTCACGGTTTGACACGACTTGGTTGTTGAAGAAAACTGCAAGTCAGGCCTGGCCTGGTCGGATGCCAGTCATCCTCCCATTGTCACTTATTCACTCCCCTCGTCATCGACTTTTTTATTAAAAACATCTCATGTCATCTCATCCATTTCTATTTCAACCATTTGGCTGCAGTGTGTGTGGCTGCGTCGTGTTGAATTGAATTGCCAGGGCGAGTCATCGTTTTAAGGAGAGATTTAACACTTCATAATAAAATACTTAGCAAGAAAATAAAGACGCACGCAGGGCATGGGTGTTTTCTGCGGATTACAGACAGATATGTATATTCAGAGATGAATCTGATCTGATAAAAATCGATGATTGATTGATTAGTTCTAGAAAGGATAATGTATTTCTGAGAATCGGCTCTATTGAAATTATACAAATTATGTATTCAAGGTTTAGCAATGTTTCGGAGTGCAAAATTTTGGCGAAATCCTCGTAAATACAGATGCGAGTTCAATTGAGATGAGATGGGGTTGAGTTATTTTATATTGTTGCGTAATGCTCGACTATAATAAAACTTCACCTGAGTAAAAACTGTTGGATGGAGAATAAAGTGTCCTGTCATCTTATTTAGCAGAGGGCTCAGAGTCAAGTGGTTTCGCCCGTGGTGTAAAAAAAGCTTAAAAATAAGTTCATGATTTCCTTCCTGACAATGTAGTTTCTAATTTAATGTAATGTAACCACAAGTCAAGCAAGTCATGAATAAAGAAAGGAACAAAGGCATCACTTTAAGTTGCGTCGCGTCGACAATGACGGAAAATAATGACATTTTTCCTTCCTTGTAAACTCGCTCGTGCTAACAATTCCTGGAATGTTTTATGCAACAACGACAGATTCAATTTTCCTTAGTGTCCTGTTTTTGTGGTACTTGTATATTTATGGGATTTTGAAATTAGAATACTACATGACGGAATGACACCTGGTGAAACATTAATTTGCCAATTACCTGTTTGTGTCAAGTAACAGTATTAAGGAAGGGTTGCAATATGTAAAGTTACAATAGTCTGTCCGGATCGCGTGTCCTGTTCTGAACCAAAAAAACCGGCCAAGTTGCCATTTCTTATTTTTTAAGGTACAAGTAGCAATTTGCAAAGAAATGAGCTTCACCGAATTGATGAGCCAACAGGCAAATAAATCCTCTGCACATGGGACAGCTGCATTATGCAAAACCAACAAGCAACACTCGTCTGCTGCCGTGTTGTTTATTGACCTACCCATCACAACACTAATTAATATGTGCATCCTAGTGCAATTAATTAATGGTTGCAGTAAATAATCAAATGCGAGACAGCAGCATAACATAACCCAGCCTAAGGATAGCATTTCTTTCTTCTTCCAGTTAAATTTAAAGATTTTTCAAAGCAACCCACTTTTTTTACCATCTTGCCTTCTTGGCGTATGGCATTCAATGATTCCATTTCATGTTCAGTTTCTCTTTAGTCGGTTTTACTTTACATGCAGTTTATTGTCGGCGGAAGTTTTAGGTCTGGTTGTGCTGCAATTGTAAATTATTTGATTTTTCCTTAATAAGTATTCATACCGTGATAATAATGAGCTGAATAAATGTTTTACTCTTGGATGTTGGTAATGTTGGATTAGATTATTGGATCCTCTTCGTGTACGTTTATGTTGTTCCATTGAATTCATTGTAAATAATATGGCTGGAGGTGATATCGCTATTGCTGTTGCTCAGCTCATGCCATGCCTCCAATTTCGATTACTTGCCGTGCTCTGACCATGCGATGGAATTCCTTTCAGCTTCATCAGATCAACTTTTACACAAATTAATATCGGCCGGCCAACAAGTTCAACTACTATCTACACTAGTATGCAGTAATGGCTGAGTTATGTAACTTGGTTCTATTCTATCAAACGATATGTACCAGCTCAGCTAACTCCATTTCACCCATATTTCTCACTTTTCCGTATTATCTTTAGTATACTACAGCACTACACAAGTTATGGAATATGGCTGATTTTTGATACTTTTTTGCAGGATGAATCGTAGATAATACATATCTCTCTGGCATATTAAAATCCGTTCAAACTTCGAATTTGCAGAGGTTTTGATTTGTAATGTAAATTCTTTCTTCCCCTTCGACAATAATATCAAGGAACAAGGCAATTCTCGAAATAATAATTATAATACGAAACAAAATGAAAAATGCATGTAAGGGGAAAGTCGATGAATCTGAATATTGTTGACTTGGTCTGATAAGAAGCATTTTAGACTTGTCGAAGTGGAGTTAGAGGGATATGGCCGAAATGGACATCGCACATCACATCCGACGTCGTCCCTTGATTTATTGCCCCCTCCAGATTTATTTACGAGACTCATCATCCTCATCACCAGCCACGTTCCTCATTTGCATAGTCACCACCATCCAAACTATATTATACTCATGCGTTCAAATTCAGCCAAGCTCAGCCACCAACCAACCAAAACCATTCGATACTCTCCGGTTCAAATTACTTTGAACATAACATAACCAACAACCAACCAGGGTAAGGAACATAACATGAACAACAGGAAAATAAGAGAGACGTACGTTTTGCGGTTTCAATTTTCAGGGTGGATGTAGATTCCGAGTTCAGATAGGATTGGTAAAGTTGGGTTTAAATAAAAGTGGGTCCAAATTCAAAAACTGTAAGAGGATAGAGAGAGACAGGATTTTGAAATATCCACAAGGATTATGTATTCCTAGTCAAATTCAAATCAAGCCACACCAACCAAGCAAAGCAAATTGTATTTCAGTCTTCCTGCCATCGTGTTAACTTCTTAATTGGAGGGATTTCGTTTACAAGAGAAACAGGGAATTTTACGTCTTTCAGACATTTGGCACTCTTCACGGAAAAAGGGGAAAAAAGAATATTGTACAAGTCTAAACATTTGAGTTTGGGACATGTGAGCCACCAATTCCATTACACTAAACTTTTAACCAATACTATACAAAATAGTAGGGAAGATTCGACAGAACCATTAACCATCAGGATAGCATGGACATGTTTCTCTTGGAAATGTTGTGCTGATGGCTGAATGTGTACGAAATGTGTACAAAATGTCATTTGCAGACGGACAAGTTTAGGTTTCTGGGTCTTAGGTTCTTCTACTAACTAACTCGACTTGAAGTTGAACATTGTTATTATGGAAAAAGAGAGATGAAAACGAAATGGTTCTCTATTCAACTATTCTATAGATACTGTAGAAAAGTGCATATAACTATTTTGCTACATAAAACAGCTATAGCTAACTATATTGGCTGCTCTAGAATTAACACGTATTCATTCCTTTTGAAAACTGCTGTCGGGATATTTTGTCATTTCCATGAGCCATGGCTGGCTGGGATCCATCCCTTGAGACCTGACTTTGACTGTGACGGATGGATGGATGGGTGAATGAAATAAATGTAGAAAAGAACATGAAGGGACCGTTTATCGGACGGGTGTTTAGTTGAACATATTTTCCTTCCTTCCATGCACACACATTTACAAATACAAAGACGTATTTGGACTGGGTGGAAATTCACAATTTATCTCAAAACTAGAATACATAGAATAGTTCTGTATCAGCAGTCAAAAGACTCCCTTGTTGGGCAGGAGGGTGGCAAGTAGGGATGGTTTGCTTCAATAGCTTCTTCTAAGAAGACAAGAAAGATGAGATGAATTCAAAGTTTTGACCATTTGGGCGAGGCTTGCAAAAATTGAAAAGGTTTTTCATTCATACCAACCATCCTTGCACAAAGAAATAAGCAAAGCACAATTTAAGTAACCGTCACCTTTAAGCTCCAAACTAGGAAAGACTTGTTTGTAACAAAGTTCCGAAGATTTTGGAAATCTCTAAAAAATCTACCGCCTGGTTGAACCATTCTGGTTTCTTTAGTACATGCGATCGCGTTTATGTCATGAATGTATTTTTAATTAGGTACAACATTCCATAGCCCACATTCCAATTAATTTGATTCCGATCAAAGAAAGAGATTTGCTAAATTAGTCAGATAAGAAACCACAATAGCAGCACTGCTCCCCATGCAAGATTCTCCTGACTAAACCGTGAAGTCGTTTCTTTTCTTTGATGATTGACACATGACAAGTAGTGAAGGGCCACATACTGCACAGCTCAAAAGAAAAGAAGGATTCACTTGTTCCTCCTTCCTCTGCTTAGAACAGATTAGTTTTTTTGGACAGAGTTTATACTTTGAGCTACTTACTTTCCTATTGAGTAGTAGTATATGGCTGTATATATTCAAGAGTTGATTGACCACACCAATACCACACACAACTCAAGTAAAGTCATGAAGAACAAGACTTTTTTCAAAAAGAAAAGGCTATTCATAGTTCCGATGTTGTGGTGTCGGACAGACTCAAGATTTTAAACATGAACGTCACTCCCTGTGCTGTGCAGGAACTATACGTGTTCTTGGGGGGTCCCCAGAAATAAAGGACGGATTTAATGAGTAGCCATCTGTCAATTTTTTAGGTTGAGGCTTGATTGTGTCTGAAAATTCAAAACATTTTTGCATCCAGCCAGCATTGAGTATAGTTGAATTAAATGATGGCGATGGCTCTTTTCCCTGCCCATTTTATTTTACTTTTAGTTAAACGCTACTTTACTTTGGGAGCCGGGAACTATTCATGCTCTCACTCACGCAGGCTGTGATATTTGATTTCAACCGGAGAACAGAACAAGAGAACAAAACTCGGCCTTTTGTGCCAATTCCATTTTATTCCTTTCAATTGGATGGAAATAAATAGAGTTTAGTTTTCAACCCTATGTTCGGTCGTTCGTTTACTGAGGTTTGGTTTATGGTCAGAGTTTAGTTTGAAGCTGTTGATGAGCAGATCACATCAGTCAGATCAGAAGCAGAGGGACTAGAGACTGATTGTAATTTTGTACTGGGAGCTGGAACAAACTACCAGATTCACTCACAATGGGAGAATCATCATAATGGCTTGCTTGCCTTGGATGAGTGCATGCATTGAGAGGGTACTGAAATAAAGAAGGGCCTTGTCCCGAATGGTTCGAAGTCTTCATGCCCACAGAATACTGAGACTAGATGGGTATCATATGTATGTCGGTTGGCAAAAAGAGCACAAGAGACTGAGTTTACTGGTTGGTTGATTTGGTGAATAGAGAACAAATTCGGAATTCAAACTGGGTGGGGACTGGATCCAATTAACCCTTTAACACGCAATGCAATTCAAAGTATAATGTTATAACCACTGGCTGGGCGATCACATCACGGGAATGGAAATTAATGCAATTCCAGCTTTTGCTTTGAAAGTAAAAAGCAAAAGGTGTTCCTTCATTTATTTGGCAAGGAAGGAAGGTAGAGAAGGGCGATTATGACTACAACTGCCACATTACATTGTTTTGTGAATTGTGATGAAAGACAGAGTGAGCATAGGGCTGGACGGTATCGTAAGCACTATTTGTAAAAGAACGAGTAGTGGTAACGTTACTATTCTGTGTTTGCTGGAGAAAATTCTGGCATAAAGTGGTGAAATGGAGTGAGGGGTCTATTCTGTATGATGTGTAAAATATCGAGAGAAAAGCAAATGCAGGGTAAATATCATAGTAACGGAGTAAATGTAAGGTTTTGTGTTTGGGCAAGATTTCGGAAGTTGTACTACGGATGGTTTGAGTTAGTGTTGGAGTGAGTGGTTGGTGGGGACATTATATAATAGCTAATAATTGTATGGCTGGAGTGGGATTGTATTAATGGAGCAAATCAAAGAATATGGGATAAGTACGGGTTCCCATCCCATAATATAAAATTACTCTACTATACAGCTACTGTTCTTCTATTAATTCCTATCCCTGCCCTCCCTACTATAACTGGGTTGAACCCTTGAGTATTATATTATATTTGATTTCATTACTAAAATGGATACAAAATCCTGTTTTTAAATGCTCAATCTCTTTTCAAACTCTCAGAAACTTCACGTTTCTGACTGACTGGTTTTCGGTTTGGTTGTTTTCGGTTGGTTGGACACTTACAAAAAGAAGGTTGTGAATTTGTCCCTGCACAGTTTACAATTGCAACACTCGTTGGTTCCTTCCTATTACGGGGCATTGTATCCCATTCATCAAAAACTACGGCACAGCGATTCGATGCCCTGCTTAAAGAAGTCTTGATACTTTTGCACCCTCGACGTCGACGATCCTCAGACTTTGAGTCTTTTGATTGATTGCACAACAGGACACAGTTTTGAATAAATAATCAAGCATTGTAGCCATCCATTGTGTTTTTTTTGTGAGTTGGTTGGTGCATCTCCGTGGTTCAACTCATTGTTCATTCCGATGTTTGCATTATACGGATACACACAGTTTGATTTTACATAGTTTACCCTACCCTTGCTATTATTTACAATATTGCAGCTCTGCCATTGTTCCTGTTCGCACAGAGGAAAGAACAAGGTGTGGAATTAAAGCGAGAAGTAAAAATCTATGCTATGCCCATACATATTTGATTCATTTAGTTATTCATTATTTTTATATTATTATGCTCCGGTTATGCTTGACCATGTTTTTGGACGACTCGACTCTTGACTACTCCATTGGATTGGAGTAGTTATGCTCCACATTAAATTAATCCAATTCTCGTCTCATTGTGTTGTATTACATACTTTTGTATGTTGATGTTTGTAACTGCTACTACTCTTGTTCTTTAAATAACAACACTTAACTTTTGCTCTAGCCTTGTTGAATAGCCTGCACATTTATACATCCTCGTCGGGGTTGTGAAGACACAATTGAGTTCTTTCATGATGAGATGAGTGAACAGTTTTGAGAAGAGGGAAAAGTATAAGTGGTGTATCAAGAGAGAGATTTTTGAATTGAAGGACAATTGAATGAGCTCTTTGTCTGTTGTGTGGGGCTATGTGGTGGGTCCATCTCTAAGTTGCATCAATTCCTCAAAATATTCAGACTAGACGAGACGCATATATTTATATACATCAGTCAGTACCCCACACATTGGGAGATTCACTCCATTCCACACTTATCTCGAGTTAACATCACATCAAACCAATCACTTAAAATTTAATCTTGGAAATAAAACGGGAAATAACTTCACGCAACGGGATGGATTCGCCCTAAACCAAAATGAGTTTGTGATGTTTATGAGAATAAGAGCGAGAAAGGAAGACGGGTTGGTTAATATTTTTTAAGAAATTTGTTTAAAAAGCGACTCCGTTACCGTCCGTACTTCGTATGAAGATCATTAAAAGTTGGAATGAGAATTTGGATGAGGTTTGTGCTGGAAGTGTTTGGAGGCGGAAAGTAATTTGCAAAGAAATTTTGGAGCACGGATAGCAAAGCATTGCAGGGTTTGACTGAGATGAGGATCCCATAGTTCCTGTCAGTCTTTTTTTTCATTTTTTTGTGGATAACTTACAAAAAGAGCTACAACATAGCATAGCTCATTTATAACTGCGTGGGCTGTGTTGTAAAGTAACGTCACATAACATAACTTAATGTGGCATAACTCGTCTTGTTCATTTTGGCCGTCTGTCAGCCACATGCTCCCGTTTAAAAGTTTTGAGATGAGATGAGTTGGCCGCATTACAACTGAAACTCATCATCTTCCAACCGAGGCTCGTATGCCTTTGCATGCATCACATCATTCGCCATGCACCACATTCCAGCACCTCGTTCCTTTATTTTAGATTGTATCCATCCATCCAATTTTACCTAACCCAACTTATCTCAGAATGAAACCCTACCAATTAACGTACCAAACCTAGGTTTCTGAGACTTGGATTACTTCACTCATTAAACGGCAATGATAATTATTGGAGAGAAATCATGAGTTCTATGAAAAAGCCTGCAAAATTTTAGCTCAATCCTCTTATTTATCAGCATCTGAATTGGAAGCAGACTTTACTTTAGGATAGAAAATGAAATATATTTGCACTTATCCTCCGTCACACGTCCCCAAATAATACTTACCTTTACTCACATATCTCATAGCATTGCTCCTGTATTTACTCTGGGATAATGTCCAAATGTGTGCTGAGTCTTAGTGAGTGAGAATGAGATCAATACTACGTGGATATTATGTTACGTTTACATTTCTTTTCGTAGTTTATTGGGGTGTCCAGAATGATATGGCATGATGTGGCAGTGTGTGTATTGTGCCATTATTATATGAAGTGATAGTGAGATAATGGATGCCTGTCATGTCCACCTTGTCCACTCCTCGTCAACTTTATCCAAGCACTAAACTCGACTAAATAACCAGTTCATTATTATTGGTGTGTGGTGCCACAACCGTTGGACGGCTGCTTTATTTTATTCCGTCATATCAAACAAGAATATAAATATAACAAGTCTACTTCTTGACAAATTGCAGCCAAATCTAAATGTATTTCTGATGTTAAACCCAAGTTTATGAGGGTAATAGGAACAAATTGGTCTTGACACGGCTTAGGTGGGATAGTACATGATTGCATGGGATAAATGTTGGGCCGGCCCGGTCAATCCTTCAAAAGGTGATTGATGTGCCGGAAGTTTCTATGTATGCGAATTTTTTCCAGATTGTCATCTCATGTCAGCAATTTCCTAATTTGTAGTTGCAAGTTTGCAAAAATGAAGACGAAAATGATAATGGACCAGACGTCCACGGGACTGATGTATATTATTACTTTGCTCAGATTATTTTAGAGCTGTTTATTGCTTTTGATGCTTATCTCTTTAAAGGATTTGGAGGCAGGGAAGCAAAGCAGAAGTAAACAAAGGGAGAAGCCTGAACTTTGCGAATTTAAATGAGAAAAGGAAAAGATAAGTTTTCCATTTTAAAAATTACAAGTACTCAGTCCATGTGCAATTTAGTTGAGTGTATTTTTACAAATGTTTAATGACATAAATAAGGCTGAGATGGATGTTGGAGTGGAGTTAAGTGGTTTTTATACATGTTGGCATTTTATTTTATGATTATGATGGGAATAATTCGCGCACTCACATTCACATAGGAAAAGTATTAGCATTACTGAATTAAGGTGTAAGTTCTATAACTTTAAGGTTTAGTTGGTTGTGATGAGATGTCTCGATTTGCGATAAAACCATTACCAACTTTATAACACGTCGTTAACTTACACCAGCAGAACCAGTAAGCAAAGCGAAGCGAATTAAAGATAAGCATGGGATGAGTAGAAAAGTAAATTAAATGAAATGAACCCATGCATTTTATGACTCGCTTATCAAATCCGACAGTCAGTCAATGGTCTACTGATATGAGTGAGGTTTGCAATTATGGGTAGATACGGGATGCATGTTTCTGCAATACTTGACTTAATTTAACTACTGTCCGTCATTATAATATTTACGGCTTAAATTGGCAGGTTCGCTTGTAAAATTGGTTCCCCTTCATCCATTGTTCCCGTAACTGACAGAGTTAATTTTGAATTATAATAATTTGAGCTAAGGATTTAAACATGGATTATAAAAATTATGAAATGACTGAGCACAGGCAAATTAAGGCAAAACATATCTGCAAATCTCGTGGTACGGCCTGCTCTCTTTTTTCAACCTTTTCGCAAAAAAAACATGCCTACTCGTAATGTGAAAAATAAGAAAATAGTGGAAAAGACGAGTTAATTGCAATGCTGACGGCCTTGACGGTTTGTTACCTATTATGCTTATTTTTGTAGAGTGAACTTCACTGCTAAAAGCTTGACTGGGTTGGCATTGTGTTATGATTTCGCTGAGTGACTGGAGTATTTATTTGTGTGCTAATGAGCACGGTACAACCCCACTCAGCAAATAGTTCACATTTCGCAAAAATCAAGTTTTATGTATAACATGAGGTAGTAAGTGTATGCCAGTAAATGAGGAAATAATTGGCGAAAGAAGGCAGACGCCATGCCGTGCATGCCATGCAATAATGAAATTAAGTCAAGTCAGCCCCAACAACTTATCGGCACTTTTCTTAACCTATTAGTTTTTAGAGTTTATTTTATTTTACTCAGAAACTTGGAAAAACAAGGATTTTTTCATTCCATTCCTTCACCATGACGGAAGAAGAGGAATGTCGAAGTGGAAGAAAATGTGAAGCAAATTTGTTCTTTTCATTTTATTTTATTTTACGACCCAACAGCATAACCTTCCCCTTTTACTTATCTCCTGTCCCAGACTCGTACAGGCACACTTCTTCCCAACTGGTTGGTTAGTTTGCTGGAAGAATGTCGTCTTCTACTAGGCCACATGAAGTCAACCTCACTTGTTGAATTTCACTTTTACTTTATGAGTGCAGTAAAAGTAAAATAAAGGATGAGAGAGATTTGCATAAGTGTTTATTACGTAAGCTTGCCATGAAGTTCGGCTATAAACTCATTTTTTGAGGTTGTCAGTTTTTGCAGGGTTTAGTCTAGTCTTGCATTGAATTTTGTTTTAGTTTGACGTAAATCAGTTCAATTCTACCAGGTAGAGAAAAAATGTTGTAAATGCTCTTTAGCGTAAGAACATATTTATCTGTAAAAGGGATTCATGAAAAAAGAAAGACTTTTTGGTACTTGGTTCAGTGGTGGTTTAATTTTTGGTGTTGTTCACTCAAGAGCAGATGGAATGATGGACGTTTGGACCCTGAAGGGACACTCATGGATATACCTTCTTTGGAGCATGCTATGACTGTAGTAACAAGAAAACCCGACCCATATTCTAGATCCCTTCCTTGCAGCATTATGCAGCAACCGCACTGAAAGTAATGTGTTAGTTTGTAAGTTAGTTAACAATCAACAATGGAGTCGTTGGCTTGGACCAACCAATGATGAAGGTAGAAAAGAAGGAAGGATCCTTTTTTTCGTGGGGGAGAGTAAAGTGATGGAGTGAGGTCAAAGAGTAATAACATTCTTTCTTATTTTTCTACCCTGAGATTTTTTCTTGCTTACACTTTACTTAGTTTAGCAAAGTTACATAAGTCTTGCCTTAAAAGTTTG
Source organism: Folsomia manolachei (assembly GCA_036491905.1). Lineage (NCBI taxonomy): Eukaryota > Metazoa > Arthropoda > Collembola > Entomobryomorpha > Isotomidae > Folsomia > Folsomia manolachei. The sequence continues at coordinate 3,674 of JAAXNX010000636.1, read as the reverse complement.
GGTTGGCTCCGAGGAAAAAAGAAATGTCGTAAAATACTTCAACTTGATTTATGTCATGTCCAAGCAACAACAAGAGTCAAAATTAAAGAAAATTGGTCCAATCGATCCGATATCATCATTATTACAGATGTATTATACTATCGATAGATAGCCAGATAACATGATGGAACACGGCTTAATTTGTTTGGGGCGGGTGAGATGCATTCTACATTTTAGTCGAGTGGATTAAACTTTAAAGTGGTTGTGTTGTGTTTTGCATATTTTGTTCTGTCAAACTTCTCCAACAGGTTATCCGTCTGTGATGTACTGATGGACGGTACAATTTTATTTAATGAGTCAAAAAGTAAATGGTCGCCTCAAGTGCAAGACAAGTTCAAGTAAGGCACGAAAAATAACTTACCCGTGTCGATAGTTGATGTCGAGTTGATCGCCGACCGATCGACTTTTTCTTTAAGTTATTGTCGGACGTCAATTGCATTACTTAGTTGAAGGGTGCGGCTTGTCTTGTTCTGCTCTTGGTTGTCTAATTAACCAAGAAAAACCAGTTCATTCTACCAAGCTCGCTTAAAATAAGGAAGGAGAGAATTTAAGGATAATGAATATAACTGCAATGAAATAAAATGGGGGTCCCCTGCAGCTTCTTAGTGTCCTTCTACTATTTTCTGGCCGGGTAGCATAAAGGCAAGCCAGAATTACTTAAGCGGATTAAATATTTTTACAGTAACTTTTGCGTTTTCTTCAAATAATAATAATGAGGTTTAACTTTTATAGTTAAGAAGTCACCTTACCGGTAGACTGTGCAGAGAGATAAAATAAAATAGTAAAATAAAATAACCTCCTGCTGGGCCCTGGTGCCTTATTGTCATGTTCCTTTTCATTCCATTTCACTAACTCAACCATCCAAGCCATAACGAAACTTTTTCAAAATTTGTGTTGTGAGGTCTTCTTCCTTATTCTGAGTTGAACCATTAGTAATATCTTTCTTCACAACTGACTGACTACATATAAGACGACCTTTCCCAGAAGAATGCTACTTAATACTTGTTTCCTACAAGGATTGCTTTTGCTTGGCATTTATTTGGAAGAAGCAGTTTTGTCCATTTTGAAGAATTTCTTTGGAGGATAGATGGATCACTTATTGATTTGCTTTTCTGTTCTGTTCTGCGTAGAGAGTGAACAAGATAAACATTGTTCATCTTTTTCAATCGGACGAAGCAAAGCAAGGGATGCGTCGTCGTATAGGTTGTGCATAGAAGAGTTTGACCCAGCAGGGTGTTTTCTGTTCCATCATCGACATTGATCCTCGTCGATCCTGACCTGATAACCAGTCAACCAAACCAGCCAAGTGCCACTCCTTTAAAGAGAGACAGAATAAAAACACAATATAAAAATGAAATGAATAACCAACCANCCAGCAGGGTGTTTTCTGTTCCATCATCGACATTGATCCTCGTCGATCCTGACCTGATAACCAGTCAACCAAACCAGCCAAGTGCCACTCCTTTAAAGAGAGACAGAATAAAAACACAATATAAAAATGAAATGAATAACCAACCATAACCAAAAAGATTGGAACGTATGGATGGAAAGATGAGATGAATTGCTTTGAATTTGAACACTGAAGTGGTTTCGAAGTTGTGGTTGATAATAGTAATGTAATAAAAATGTTTAGTTTTTCATGCTTCTCCTCATTTCATTATATTCTGGATAAAAGATTGGAATTATTAAATTTCAAGTTTGCCTGTGAATTGCACATTGTTTGATTGAAACTGCATATAATAGATATCAATGTAGAAGATCTCGATCCGTGTTGGACGGATTGATGGAAAATGGCATCAGCAGGTGGCAAATGATCACTTACTCGTAGAAAGAGAGACACATGTTCCACACTTTGAATTGATCCGTGTAAAAAATTGGATATCTATTTGAAATGAAATGTAACCTGGCCAAGCCAAAGAAGTATTATTATGTGCAGTGGTAAGGCACGGGAGAATGCCTAAAAATGCCTAAAAATGCCTAAAAATCCTGTGTCTTATTGATTGATACAGATACATTAAATTGAATTCCTTCCATGAAACTACAAATACCACTGTAAATACTACCTAGCACCGTGTTGAAAGTAAGAGTGGGCTTGCAGGTGTTTTAATTTTAGAGGAATGATCGGCACACACCCATCCAAATTTGGTCACTGAATGAGATACTGTTTAAATTGAAATGTTTTTATATTGGTTCAATTTCTAATTTGACTTCTTTAAAAATTACAGATTCGTCAAGAAAAACCCTACTACATCGCAGATCCCGAAGTAGACTCACTGGTAAGTAAAACAAGACAAAATCATAATTGTGCACTTTATTTACTTCGAACTCATATCACCTTATCCTAAGCCTTGTGTATTCATAAATATAATTGCGTTAATCCCGAAATAAGACAAGTTTAAACATTACACAAAATAATGCACACCACATCTTCTTTCTAAGCCTTTTAAAAATGTGGGCATCCACAATCCAACCCCATGCACTCTCTCAGAAAGTAATATCATGCATTCACATTCCATTCCTCTGATTCCTATTTAGTACTTGGTTGAGTCGACTTTAGTCTGGTTTTTGGTTGTTGGTTGGTAAGGATTAACATAACAGGAGATAATGTAATGTAAAATAAAATATAAAAAAGTACAACTACAACATAAATGCCTTTATGCAGTGACCTACCCCATCCCACTTGTAGCTGCATGCCATGCTCTTTTGCTCGAAAGGAATTTAAATGTGGAGAGGAATTTTTACCCTTAGATAACATCACTCACTCTCTCTCCAAGATGTTTCTTTTTTCTCGGTTTTGTTCTCTGTGTTTAGTTTTTGATTCTAAAATTTTAATGGAGAGAAAGAAATCGAGAGACTTTGTTGTCCTGCCAGTTTTTCAAAGGAATCATCTTTGCTTCGTTTATAGTTTTCCTGTGTCGTTTTTTTGTAACTGGAGATGAGATGAGCATTACATTGTCAGTTGGCAGTTTGCTGGTTGTTATTTTACTTCAATTCAATGTGTATGTTGTGGTGAGTGTCGGATTTCCAAAGTGTTTCTACTTCAAAAGCATGAAGGAAATATTAGGGTCAGGATTTTTCGATTTTCATTGGAGGCAGGGCTACGCTCTATAACGTAATTCTAAATCGATAAAAAATATTGGAGAGTGCGAATAACTCGTGGTAGTAGAGTGATTGGTTTGAGCCGGCTTGCGAATTTCAAATTTACAAGATTTTGTAAAATGCGTAGATTCAAGAAATTTCCTCATCTCGATTATTTTTGTGAACGTTCCCAGGCATGACAAGAGTTTAAAAATTTCGATGGAATCTTTCCTTCCTCCGTATATCGGTACTGGAATAGATTACATTGTAGAAAACAAACGAGTCAATGGATTCACAAATGTTTAGTTGCTCATTTTCATGGATTGAATGCAAAGGGATGTTCTTCTACATGCTTTTTTCCACTGAGGATCATGTTATGTTCGATTGGTCGTCTCATTTATTTTTATTTCATGCTTTTGAAGTAGAAACACTTTGGAAATCCGACACTCACCACAACATACACATCTTTCTAAGCCTTTTAAAAATGTGGGCATCCACAATCCAACCCATGCACTCTCTCAGAAAGTAATATCATGCATTCACATTCCATTCCTCTG
>JAAXNX010000635.1:0-25496 GCA_036491905.1 Folsomia manolachei | reverse complement strand
CCTGGATCATACCCTGGATCTCAAATTCAACCATTTCCTGGATCATACCCTGGATCTCAAATTCAACCATTTCCTGGATCTCAAATTCAACCGAGTGCTCCTTTTGGAGGATTCATCCCTCAGACTAGTTTTAGTGGATTAATTCCTCAAAATGGTCAGATTCATCCAGCATTCAAATTGTCAAAGAAGAGCAGCTCTTTGTCTTCAGTAAATGAAAGTCCGCCCATCCGATGTCGACGAACCAACTCGGACGATGAATGTTCTTCTGGAGCTACGCAAGAAGCGAAGCGTCTCAAAATCGAGGACAATTTCCTTCCCAAAATTGATCAACCCCAAGTTCTTAGTTGGCTAACAAACCGATTTGATTTAATGAGTTCATGGAACCACATGAATGATCAGGAATTTTTAACTAAAAATACCGATTACGGGTACTCAACCTACTTCATGGAAAACACAGTAACGAATCAATTTTATGTCGGCACCAAATTCGGTCACACTGATAAACCATGTGAAATCTGGGACGAACAAGTAAGATTCATATGAACAAAAAGAATTACAAAGTTCATATTCTATAAAAATGCTCAGGTTGACGGACTATACACATCTCAAAGAGTAAATGATGTAGTCAAATACAAATATTTGGGAAGTGTGACTTACAAAGGTAATGCCAATCCCTATTCAAGCGATTCAATGGCGGAGGGTCATGCAATGTATACCAGAGTAGGTCAATTTGTGTACCACTTTCTGTGTAAATCATGTTCTTCGAGTAAATAAATTCCAGTTTTGTTTCTTAGCTTCTGCAGGAAGTTGGTCACAAACTTTTGCCAGCTGTCTACAAAAAGGCAGCTAATTTGCAACTCCGCAGGACAGGGGTTGTGTGGGAGCTTTCTGAATTGAACCGGCACATCATTGACGACATAAACAACCGGCGACAGATGTTGACGTCTATTCCCCCACCCAACAGATTCTTTAAAGGTAATAGTAAGGTCTCACTCATTTCTGAATAATTAAATGTAGGGTAAGATTGGCCGCATTTTTCAATATCTCAACTATTGATTCCAGAGAAATGGGAGAATGTTAGTAAAATTCCATTACCACTATAAAATATTGTAACTAAATAGGTACAGTAGGAGCTATAATAGATAAGGTCATATTTTCAGGAGAAGCGGTTAAAAAAATTACACTTTTTTAAAACGCGAAACCAAACTCGCCCTAGAAAATGGGTCGAGTTTGGTTTTTTCTGGGGCGATATTGGCTTGGTAATTTTTTGCATCTACAAAATTATTTTCATGATAATTCCACTTCACATGAGTAAAGGAACTAGTGTAGATGTTATTTCAGTAGATTTGAAATTAGTAAGTGGATTTAAAATATACTATATTACACTGTTTCGAAGAGGGTATTTACACGCTAAGTCGTGTACTACAGATAGCTTAGTCCCTCACTGCTTTATGACGCTCGCTCAAGTCTTTGCGATGTTCTATCTTAATAAAAAAACTACGCTTTCGAAAACTAAAATCAAATTTTGTATTGCTTTTTCGAAGTGTTGTGAACTATTTGTATGCCATAATACATAATTACAGTAAAAAATTAATAATTTATTATCAAACCAACCTCACCCAGAAATACCAAACTCGACCCATAGGAGGAAAAATCATGGGGCAAGATTGGTTTCAATTTTTTAAGTGTAATCCGGCAATGAATAAAGAAGTAATTTTTTTCTTGCTAAGAGGAGACTACCCCCAAACAACTTACACAAAAATTCAATTGTTTTTAGCTGAATTGACAGAGTTACAGCAAATTGAAGTTAGTCTCGCTGAATTGGGTTAGGCATTTCAAAATATAGCTTCCGTAAAGTAGGCCGTGTGCAAAAAGTAGTGCATGGAAATTTATAATTTTTTCACAAGATGTTTTTGGAAACTGTGTGCATCTGATAGTTTACTTCGATTTGACTGTGTGCATCTGATAGTTTACTTCGATTTGAGTTAGCATTTACCTGTGTAATGGTATTCAATAAGATAGAAAATGCACCAAACTCATCTTACCCCATTTGACCCTAGAATGAATTTGATTACCTTCTTATTACAGATATCTCGCCAACCTTTCCCACAAGTTCTCAGGCGGAAGATGCCACTTATACTCATTTTCCGGAGACGGACATAATATCTAGTATTTTGGCGACTTTATCCAATTATAATTTGAACGTCCAAAACGAACGAACGGTGACGGAGTTTCCAAATCAACTACCCCTAGCAAAATACCAAGAAAACATAGAGCTCAGTATTAAATCCCAACCAGCAGCAGCGTACTCATTAAACGCACCTCCGACGAAAACCACAAATGAAAATGTGGGAAATGAAGATTTAGATTTAGTTCAAATTGTAAGGAGGGCTGGAAAAGTTTACGCGACCACCTACTACATGCAAAATGTGGAAACTGGAGGGATCTACCCTGGGTCTAAGGTTGGACATTTTGCAAAGCCCTGTGTGATATGGGAGAAAATACAAGTAATATAAAAGATGTCTATGAAATAGGTAGAAGGTTTTCATTATTAGCCCGAGCTAAGGCTTATGGAATCCTCAAATCCGTCTGTGTGTGTGTGTCTTTGCGCTCAAAATGACTGGAATTAAAATAAACTAGCAATTTTATCACACATTCGCTTAACTCGGGCTAAATAAAGTCTGAATTGGAGGTTATATTTTTTTATGAAGCAAGAAAGAATATTTAAAAACTTTTTTGTCCCTTGGTCAACTTAGACATTTTTACTTTCAATGTCGATAACCTAGCCTAGTTAGAAAGGAATGAATAAACATGGTCCCAAAAAGTGGGCAATCTTAGTGAGACTGCATTAGTTTGGTTCAATAACAAGTAGTAAATAAATTGGTCTGGGCATTTTGAATCAAGGCTTTCGGCACCCACAGAAATTATAACTTCGCTTCAAAAATAATTAAAGTAAAGTAATTTTGTATGTTTCGCAATAATATTTTGGTTACTCCTTAAAACATGTTCGTAATTAAAGTCGACTGTCATAACCGTATTACACGATCCCTTACTGATCTTAGATGCACTTTCGAGATGATAACAAAATACTAAAATATTCTTTGCAATTCTGAGATTATTTTTGTCCGGAATGTTGTCAAGAAATGGATTCGATTTGAATCGATTTAGCAAAAATATGTTTTGTGCATGTAATATAATCTTTGTGGGTTGCATATAAGATGCCAAGAGCCTTGATTCAAAATGCCCAATACCAATTTATTTACTACTTGTTATTGAACCAAACTAATGCAGTCTCACTAAGATTGCCCACTTTTTGGGACCATGTTTATTCATATAACTTCTAAAATCCTTAAACGCATCTCAAACATGTGAATTTTTGGCTTAATGTTAAAAAAAAGTATTCCTGGTGTCCTAAACCTCAAAACAAGTTTCAGGGACTTAATAAAAATGTGGAAACTGAAGGTGGACAACGGGATTTTCAAACACAATTAGCTCTCGGTGTCTCATTTTTGTTTTACGAAAATTAGATAATTTCCAATTACTGATTTAGAAAGTGTAATAGTTGGTCGACAAACGTTAAAAAAGTTTTCAAATATTTTTTGAATATAAAAAAATTAAAATGAAAACCTTCTACCTATTGCATAGACACCCTTTAATTTTTTGGTATGCTGTCTTGCGATTTTGTTTACGAATGAAACATCTTTAATAATTTTTGTTTTGAAATATAAGGGAACAGAGCTGTACAAATCCACCAGAATAAATGATGAGGGATCTGTCTACATTCATGTACAAAGTTTTCTCTGGTCGTCAACTTCCGCTGATTACACGGAAATATTAAAGGCTGCCGACTCGCATGCAGCGTTTTCCCAGGTTATCAATGAGTACTTATATCATCATTATGTGCGATTGAATAAAAATAGCTTTCTTACAGTTGTTTCTGCAAGCAGGGAACCATTTTCCCAAAATCTGTTAATATCAAAAACAAAGTTAAGCCAATGTTGTGGACCCCTGATGAACTAGCGAAAGCCATTACGGAGGCCATTAATGAAGAACGTAGTGTTTTACAAATAATCCCACCAAAAAGCAGATTCATTAACGATAAAGGTTAAAAGATTTTTAATTTTATGGTTTTTGCACAGTGACGATTATGTTATGCTATTTTATCAGAAACCATTTTGGAGTCGGTGCTGGAAGGAAATGTAATGGTTCCTTATGTAGAGGAAGATATGATTCTAGCCGTAATGGACTACGAAGCAGGGCTGTCTGTATTGGAGGCATCCCAGATGAACAACATTCCTCCATTTAATCTTCTTGAAACACTAAAACGTCACGACGTGAAATGTGAGGAATGAAATTTATTTTTTTATTATTTGGATTACATAGAATTCATTGAGATGACAGATTTCTACCAATTTGCAGTGCGAGACCAAAGTTCGATGATCACACGTGAAGACATCAACGCCGCTCTATCATTGTTGGAAATACAAGATGATAATGGAGAAAAAGTCTACAGCGCAAAAGACGTGATTGAATTGTACCCTCGACTAAGTGAAGCCCAAATTAAAAGATACCAAGAAAACCCGTCGTTAATCAATTATATTCCACTGTCACAAGAACTAATTGGGAAAATCATAAACGTCATCCGAGCGGGTGCAAAAACGACAGACATTATTCAGCACTTCAAAGTCCCTCCGAGTACAGTTCATCGTCTAATTCGATATGTACGCAGGGCTACTGATTTAATGTCTTTGTATGGCGAACCGGATTTTGCAACAGCAGAAATTATGGAACCGTCTCCAAAGTATACAGAGGAGCAATTAGCACCAGCTTACACTTTCCTCCGTAATAACCCCAAATGTACTTTTAAAGAAGCCGCAAAATTGGTACCAGGATTGACTGCAAAGACTTTATCCCGACGGTTCAAAATCGCATACCCAGAAATTCACGCTCAACTTATAATGGCCAACATCCATCAATCAAACAAAAATGTTTACAGCGATGATGACCTTTTGGAAGTATATCAATGTGTCCTATTACAGGGATGGGCGTTTGCATATAAAGCACTAAGGGAAAAAGAAATCCGAATGAAGTACTACGATTTCACTGTAAGATTCAATTCATGGAGGCGACTGAATAATATTCCGTCCATACAGAGCAAAAGCGGAAGGCCATCAGCAAAGGATCATTCAGATCTGGAATTGGCTTGTCGTGCTGTGAATGACCCTACAAACACCGGACGTACAAAGAAGGAAAAATTGGAGCATGCTTATAAACGTTTTCCAGAACTGAACAAAAAAATGAAGCTAGATACTTTTAGTGCCCATTATCGAAATTGGATTAAACTACACCCTGAGTTCGAAATTGAAGATTTGCGGCACAACAACAAACAAAGAGAAGATAAAAACACGGAAGAAGAATTGGAGGAAATATATGATTTCATGGATACTTTGACCGGAGCAGGAATAAGCCGAGCTAACGCAGCTATTGCAAACAAACGTCTAGGAGTCAAATTAACCGCTAGCGTTTTACTGAAGAAGTATGTTGAAGCAAGACCTGGAACTTTAAAACACAAAACCGGCAATCCCGAAAAACACACAAAAGAGGAGAAGCTAGCTATAATGAAATATATGGACACGCTGACAGGCACCAACGTCCAGAGAGCGAAGGCTGCTTTATCTAGTGGCAAGATGGAAATAAAATATGCCGAATTAACGCTGGCAAGAGAGTACGGAAATTACAAGAAGAATCCCCAAAATGAAACACGATAGTTTGGTCGAAAACAAAGTAGAAAATGACATATTCCTACTGATTGGACAGTACTTTGATTTCCTGATGATTTAATCGATTTCGTTATTTTTATTATTTTAAACCAATTCCATTGCAAGCTTGTCTAAAGTAGTCTAAACGTGATTTGTAATGTACTAAAAGTCTCAGATCTCTGAAGTCAATTTGTGCAATTTTAATGTATGTTCATGCAATGGCTTCGCGGCGCTGCATGTTGCAATAACTCAGAATAGGCACACAGATCTGCAACAAAATACGGGATCTCTGCCAAAGTTGAAATGATCTCATTTCTGCNGCTGCATGTTGCAATAACTCAGAATAGGCACACAGATCTGCAACAAAATACGGGATCTCTGCCAAAGTTGAAATGATCTCATTTCTGCATAAATCAAAAGCTCCATTAGTGAATTACATACGCACAATTTATAAATACAGGGAAAAAACTCTAATGTATGCGAAGATTCTAGCATTAAGTTTCGGGTATTTTTCAACCAGTAATGAGATCCCAAGACCCCTGCATCTAACCAAGCTGGTACCGTACGAATGGAAAATCATTGTTTACGGCATTTTTCGTAACTTTTTTGACTTTGGAAATGTAAACGATTTCTCCTCATTGTATTACTTTGTATCCCATGTTGTGTTAATATTTTATAGTGTTTTGCTTTATTCCGTAATGGACTTGTTAATTAAATAAATCTAAAAATCATTAAACTGGAAATAATCAGTCTTAATTTCCGACTTGGACTTATCATCACATGCACTTTTTTGCGTTTAGTGGATACAATAGGATTGTTTAGTTATTGCTTTGTTCTTATGCACAGATTTTAAATTCAGTGTCATGATCACTTCAAGTATCTCATTAAAAGAGAAACTGTATTCCATTAGTTCAGTAGATAACCGGAAGCTGGATTTGCTAGAATAGATGCTAGAATAGAGAACAAACCGATACTACACCATCCAATAAAACATGATTTGAGTAAACACTCTTCATTCTATAACCCCGTCCGTCCTTTTAACTAGCCCTCACTCCCACAACTTTCTCCAATGACAAAGTTTAGGATAGAAAGAAAGAAAATAACAATTAAAAAACAACTTGGGGTAAAATTATGCAAACTTTTAAAATCAACAATTCACGTCGTCAATTTCATAACCAGATAACGGGTTTCCCGTGGATTGTGACAATTTTACTGAGAATTGAAACCGAATATTGCGAAATGGTAATACGTCAATTCTCGTGTCATTGTGATAAGATGACGCAGAATTATTTTGTAACATTTCCTTCAGTTTTTATCTCGGTTTCTAAAATGTTGGAAAAATTAAATTGCCAAGCAAGTGTCAAACACAAATAGCTTCATTATTTCAGCAGAATTTTGCCTGTCTGTAGTCTCTACCCTTCTAACAAGTATGTAATGTCATTGTTAGCTAGTTGGCTTGTCACGGTTATCCAAAAAATGCTGACAGGTGAACATGAGACAATCCTCGAGCTACAAGTATGACGAATATGTTTCATTTCTGACTACTGAACAGTTTCTCATCGCTAAACTGTCCAAAAATTCAACTTTTAAGCAGGATTATTGAACTGTCGTAAATAAAATAAGGGAATTCTGAAGAATTCCTTGGCCTACAACCAACACACCCTAATACCGTAACATTGGCTTAAGGAGAACATGGAAGAAAAGATAGGAAGAAGTCTAATAACTATTTCTCCTTCAAACTTTTGTGAAACTTGAAACAGAAGCAGTTATCTCACTGACTGTCGACGAGTATAGCAAGAGATCGACTACATTCCACAAAACAAATATCATATTTTATTACAATTAGTTGACCACTTTGTGTCATTTCAGGAATTATTACCCCACACAGTTTTTGCACATAACAATATTTATTATGCCGGATGAAGGAAACTTTGTCCCTCTTTCCCAGGGCCATAATTTGTGTATGGATATTTACAGAAGTCAAGTTGTAAGAAAACATTTCGTCAATGCAGAAAGAGGAAATTGAAATCCTGGCTCACCAACGAAATATGGATTTCGTTACGGTTTATGATTGCATTGGTCGGTTAGGTTTAATATAGCGTAACACAACCAAAACTAAACTCATCATCTCAAGGGGATCATCACATGTCTTGCATGATCTCTAGAGTAAATAAGCTCAGATACAAAGTTTCCAAGTGATTAAAAAATGAATGCAAAGAAACTTAAGTTTGACCAACTGACAACCCGGAAAATATCTTAGATTTGGCTAATGTTGCAGTGAACCCAATCAATTAACGGAGTCTATTCGCAATTTATAAAGAGTCAACTCAAACTGTGCTCCTCAAAGACCTCATACCGCGACTCTGCTCTCATTGACTGAGCCCTGAGTTCGTGCATTTGAGGGTGGGTTAAATATTAGCTCTCGATTTGCAACTATTAATATTAAAAGCAGAACTCCCATGGCGATGAGTTAAATTTCCTTCGAAGTCCTCTAATATAATATGCTAATATCTCACTGGATTCTACGTCTCAAAACCTATCTCATTCTCGAATCATGTAACTAAATCTTTCGAAATCCTAAAATTCCAAGAGTTTGTACAATGATGGAAATGAAAATAGCTGTTGTTGACATTTCAACGAGAATTTAATTTATTAAAATTTGTCGGCCTAGTTGAACCATTCAAAGAGACATGCTACAATAATCCTCGTGCTCTTTGACTCAAAACCATAACTAACTGCTTTATTTACCAGTCTCCCTTCTGTTGAAGGGAGACTTCTACCATACCCGAGATATTCTTGGTTTAGTTGATTGTCCATGCCATGAAATCTCAACCAAATATATTCTCTCCTAATTGTTCTTCTCCGCGTTAAAGCATGAAAGTATGAGTGCCTAGAGAAGCTGGAGAAATGAATAAAAATGCCTCGAGTCAATTAAAGAGCGTTGGTTGCGTTGAAAAGATCTCTGCTTGAGGGGAGCAATTAGAATGTTAAAAGCTGCTTTATGATGTGCAGCCTGCCTTCGCATATTTATCTGTATAAGGTCTTCCTTCCTTTATCCACTTATTTTACTTTACATCCACCCCGCCATGAAAACTAGTAACAATGCAACTTTCTGGTACTTGGATGGAACCAGTAGTGGAAGGAGACTAATAATTTTAATAAGAATTGCTTCCCAGGTAGGGGTGTGCCGGTGTATTGCATCTCTGTTCTCACTCACTCATTCCCTCATAAATATTTATGAGCATTGCACTCCATTTGCATTACACAGCAATGCATGGTCAGTAAAAAGTCATGAAACTGAACCAAAGCAAACTTTAAGATGACCAGGTAAACCACCCCTCATGTCTATCTGTCTAGCTAAAAGCAAATAGTTCTGTAAGTGGTGATTTCTTGGGCTTCTTTGATTTTATTTTCAATTCGCGTACTGTTTTCAGAGTGTTTTATTAAAACTGTTTTGGACTCGACATTTTTTGAGGAAAAGATAAAGATACGGGACAAATTTAGGTTGGAACAGAGATGAGAAAATAAACAAATTAATCAAGTTTGCACTCCGTTGAAAAAGTATAGTATTCTTTATTAGAATCTCTAGGTTTAGTTTGGAAATTAGAGTGAAATAGAAAGTGGATTTTTCTTAGATTCTGAGCTTCCAAAAATCACGTCAACGCCTTATTTTACTTTACCAGAATATTAATGTCATTGCAGGCTGAATATTTTAGAATTTATGATACTGCTCAACTCCCTTTACGTAATCCTGGCTCATTGTTGATCAGAGGAAGAGTCAGTGTGAATTCTTTATAACTATTCTTTTTGTCATTGCGCGATTCCATGCTTAGGTTAACATTTAGTAAAAGCAATTAATGAAGTAATTAGCAACTGCACTGCCTTTTCAAAATTGACATTCTGCAACGGATAGAACGAGTAATTAACTCATTTGTCTGTGGGTTTATGTGTCCACCCACGAGTCTGGGTTATTACTGCACTAACTAACCATGCAACCAATTAAGCAGTCCATTTACATATGACTTTGGTAGAACAAGAGAAAAATGTGTTATTTACTTGCAATGAAATGCAGCCATGCATCACAGATATTTATGCTGTGTCCGTACAAAATGTCACTGTTTTCATAATCACACTTTCAACGCTTGTCCTTCTCTTCATTTTGCATAATGACTCATATTCGAAATTAGTCCGAGTCGTTAAAAGTTGAGCAAAAAGTGCAACTAAATTCATTAGCATGACGACTGAACTGAGATTTGTGACAAGACAGATAAGTCTCGACTTGAATTATTTTCTCACACGACTCTGCTACCGGTATCAACAAAAGTTGAGGTAAGAGTACGTGTTATTTGTGCTGAAATGGCTGAAACGTATGTCTAGCTCTTCTTTGCTTATTTCATCAGTTTAAGAAATAAGGTTTCTTGTGGTGTTAATGTTAATTTTTCTAAATTTATTTCACTTTTTGATATTGCACTACAGGATAAAACAGACTTGTTTAGTTAATCATTTCAGTTTTGTTCTAGAGATAATTCAGCGTATGCAAATTGTCTTGACAGATTTGTTTGTCGGAATTTTTAATTTGCTTCGGTATTTGTTTCGTGGTGAACCTAATCCACGAGTCCCATTGCTTTTTGCACAAAAACAATTATTACCGATTCCATTTTTTAGTAAGACTGCAGAAATTAATTCATAAATGTGTTTGACCATGCATGGATGACATTTTCTAGTAATGAGCCTAATTATTAGAAAATCCTACATATTAATACCATGTGATGGACTATAATTAATTTCACTTTTCAGTCTCAATTTACGGGTTATAGGTATTTCAGTTTTCTGTCAATTGAAAACAGCCTATAATTAAAATTACCGCAGTAAACAATTGTGAATGTTGTCCAATTATCTTTCTCTGAAAAGTAACACCTCGGTCCAATGGGCGGCACATTGTGATGCGGATATATTTCATTTTGGAGAAGGAATATAAAGCTGAGTATCGAACTATCGGTAACGGGGTTCAAAAAACCCAAAGCAAGGCCATATGTGGGGTTTACAGGGTTTTACACATTAACTACTCTGAATAATTTAGCTAAAATCATCAAGGTTTTAAAATCCTTAATAAAACCCAATTAAAACCCCTTGGTTTTAATTCATGTTCGACCCGAAAAAAACCTGGGTCGATTCCCCTCGGTACAAATATTTAGTATCTGCAGTAAGACATACGACACACTCAATGTGCTAATGATACCGATAAAGACAATGGGATCCCAGTTAACAATAGGACAGTGGAGAACACAACACAACAATCCATCCATGTCGGACACTCCGACCGATGTATACGTTCATCTGTAAACGCAAACAAAAACGGCTCGATAACAAGAAACAATGCGGACGAGAAAGTTTTCATTTGTTTCAATAATTATCATTATAAATAAATATGATCACTCCTTTATTGTTCTAATCGTGCCAAAACGCAAACATCGGCAGCGAATTACATCCATCAATCCCATCTCACAGTCACACATGCAAAACTACCGTTATACCTTTCTTGGCTTCATCTCCAACTTGATTTGATGGCTAATAATTTCAGGTGTGTGACTGTATGACCACTAAAATTAACTTTGGCAATGTTCAACCCAATACAACGGGAATATATCGAATCGGTTAATTAAAATCATTAATAAAACTAAAATCATTAAATAAACCAATCGGCTTTGCTCAATTTAAATGACGAGGCTGAGCATAGACAGCAAACAATCCGCTATTTAAATAATGATTTCTCTGCTACTGTATCTATTTTTAAAGCGAGTATATGATTGCATTTACGTATCCTACCGGGTTTGATTGGCATGACATTTAATTAAATTACACATGCTGAATGAGTACAGTGACACTCCACTATATTCATTAGAGCATCAAAAATCAACACAATGACGCTAGGAAACGATTTCAATTTCTGACCCATCACTTGTTTAGTAAAGCTTGTTGAACTCGACTACGTTTTATGCGCATTTCACAACAAGATTACGCCTGTTTTTGTTTTACTCTAAGTTTGACAAATTAAAACGATAGGATGTAAACAAAAATTAGTGATAATTCTCATTTCTTCCATGAATTCTGGAAGTTGCAACAACGCAAATACAAAAACGCACTTTATCTTAATCGAAAGTAGTTATTTTGCATCCGTTTCCTTTTCTAGGAATGGTTCTCGTGATAGTTTAACGCATCTTCAGCAACAACGACAAAACATCGGTACTCTCAATTCCTTGCTAATTTCTTGCTAATGTGCTTAGCTTGATAGCATCATTCTCCTAAGCATGCCAACTCTATTTAACCTACAATAACAAACTTATCTGTAGTCACTCACTCACAAGTATGTAAACCACGACTTTTGATTTATGCAGTTGTGTCCCATCCGAGTGTTGGACAGACATTTATTACCTTAATAATTTTCCACACACTTTGTACGGATAAAAATTTGGACGGTATTAACACAATCATACAATTGTGGTTTTGCCTTTGCTCGTGCAAACTACAAATAAATGTATGTTAAAGGATTTAACTATTACTTGAATTCATTTAAACACAACTTATTAATCCCATATTTTATTGGGTGTGAAGTACTTGAGAAACTAAAGTGCAAGGAAAAGAGCAAATAACCATGAATATGAGGCGAACCCGTCTGAAATCTTTACACCGGATTATTTGCTAAAATTCACAATGATATTTCTACCGACTTGCAACCTAAAAACAATGTATTAACAATATTGCTATCCCATTGTCAAACAAATATTGATGAGGGCCAATTTAAGAGAAAACATACCTCCTCCCCCACCTCCACCTATTATCACTTGCATCTCTTCTGTCTCCCAATTTTCCTATTGTTTTGATACTCATTAAAATTGTCCCATCGGAATAATTGCCCATTCTATTTTGGAATCAAAATCAAACTTTGGGACTCCTTCATTAAAATTGATCAGGTAGATACGGGAGGAAGTGCGTTATTGTCTTTAGTTCTACACAATGGACAGGAGTAAATGGGCTGAGGCTAATATTTCATTTTAAAAGGCTTTTCTTGATTGCTACACCATCACTACTGAATCCCAGCCCTGAGAGAGATCCAAGTTGCATTAGGCAAGGAAAGCAAAAGAGAACAAATTGTGCTGCATGTAAGTCTTCTGATACTTTCCACTGTAAATATGTAGTTGTTAAAGCTATGAGTTATGTGTGTCCAAGGCAGTTGAATGGGTGGGTGGTGGTGATTCTATGAGATTTTGATGATCATTTGATTGCATGGTACATCATTCTAACTGAATCACTTTTTAAAATTCAGACCAACAAACCGTTCAATTCAATGGGTACCTTATAGATAGATGTACAGGGTTTAAGGTAGTTATTAAACCCTAGCATTAATTTTTTGACATGAGTCGTCCTCATACTTCCGGTAAGCTACTTACTTAGCTTTGTGATATGTATAGGAATTGAAAATTTTAAGGACATTGATTTTGCACAATTTCTAAGATTTATATATTTGGATTTCGTAAAAAAATACCGTCTGAATATTAAATTTCCTAAGAGTCTCTTGGGACAGCTAATAAATTTGCGTGGACACTTTCTGCTCATTTTTGCAAAAAAAGACCGACGGATCTACAACCACAACCGTTGCCAAGGTGGTAATGATTTATGCACGATTTCGTGTCAGATTTTAAAGATGATAGAATATGAATGAAAGTTAGTATCAAATCTTGTCACAATCTTTGTCAAAGCAAAAGAGATTTTATCAGTCACTCAATTTACAACCAATGGAACGGGAACCAAGCCAAGCAAAGTCAAGCCAGGAAGCTGGTTGGATAGTAAAACCTTAATAATTCAGTCCTCGTTCTACACCAAAGTCTAAACCATGAATTCTAATTTAATAAAGTTTGGCTATATTTGGGTATTTATACGTGATATTAATTTCAAAAGATTATTGGAGCGGATTTCATCGCTGGATCAATAATGCCAAGCAATATAATATCAAAGCTTGCGAATAGTAAAACATTTGTTTTATAGTAATACTGCATCAGCCAATCTCAAATTGTTGAAATTCCCATCATATATTCAAAGACTCATAAAATTCCAAATGTTTCCATACGCTCTATATTTCAACCTTGAATTGAACAAGTTCAAAAAATACAATCCAGATTCACACCATCCATGCAGTCAAACATGTGCAGATTTTGTAAGTTTTTTCATATATTGCAGAAAATGTATGAAATGTAAAAATGAAAGTGCATAGCAAAGAAAATGTGTGCTCCTCCGAAATCCTCGTGCATATTCTGAAGATCTAAAGTTGTTTGGCTCGTGCATTTTTACTCATCATCCGAGAGAGACGATGTACATAAATGCAGGATGCAAACCACCAAACAAATGCACCTCAAAAGTCATTAGTGTCCATCAGAACAGGAAACTGGTGAGAGTTGATGTTAGTCGAGTCTACTGAGACTGATATATGAACTAAAAGTAGCAAATTGGGATTATGACGACCACATCCATGATCATCTTCACTCACCATCATCAACCATAAATGTTGAGCTTATCTGTTTTCACTTTAGTGCACTCAAGAGTCAAGCCTACACCAAAACCACTACAAAGTTGAACACGCACTACAAAGTTGTGCTTAAAACACTCAAAATACCAATCTAACCATCCTCCAAACTTTGCATAGATCCACATCCAGACCAGTAATCCTCAAACAATGTTTACAAGGAATAAGGAAATGAGGTTGGCTTGAGTACACCGAAAGAGGAAAGAAATTTCACTTCCCATTCAACCATTCACTTTATTTTATTCTATTCTATTTTTCATACATCCTGAACTGAACTAGTAAAAGTTAATGAAGTGCTAAATCCGTGTGCATGGATATTGAATCTGAAGATGTAGGGAAATTTAAAAAATTCTTAATAACTTTAACTTGATTTTGAAAATTAATCAAGTTTGTCGAGTATTTGGGATTTATCAGTTTCTCGGAATTCGTGAAAACTTACTTTAACTAATATCAAAGTTTTATTCATGTAATTTGCTTCATTATTGACTCATTGCATTTGGATTTTTTTGAAATTATTACATGACTCAAAATTAATGCCTAGTTAACTACAAAATAATTGCTCTATCTTCTGACAATAAAGCTAATCATGGGTGAATAAGTTTATTGGGAACATTCTGATGAAAAAGAAGTGTACAAAGAATTCACTGACTCCGTACATTTATCTTATCGGATTATGTTCACGAATTTTGGCTTCCTTCATTGCAGCCATTAAATTCAAAGGATGAGCAAATAGCGTTTGAAAAAGTGCAGATGCAGAAGGTAGCATAGTATAGTAAGAAGCATAGCACAAAAGCTTTGCATACATCATGATATTCATGATTTGATGCCTCCGTCGGTATTTCACTGTTGTAAATTGTAAATATGTACCCAACATTCAGCCAAATGCCAACATAAACCTTTGATTGTTTATGGTTTGTTGACTTTCATTATATTCAATTCCAGCCTTCGTCTACTAAATTATTATTCCAAACCCTCGGCGTCATCTTCACATCTCTAAAAATACCAAGAGTAGTTTATTTATGAGCTAGCTAAAGTTTTCACTTTTACTCAATAAAAGTAAATAAACATTAAATATTGATTTATCATTCGACTTTGTAAAAACCACGTCGCAGGAAAATAATTAAACATTTAGTGCTAAAATACGACTTGCACACGACCCAAGCTAATATATTTATTTCATAAATCTGACCAGAAAGTTTACATACTTCATAAATAACTGTACTTACTGCAAATACGCATAAATTAATATAACAGAGCTGCAAGTTATTGAATGTAGCTAAAACAATTATGATTTTAATCGATTTATTGAAATTCCCTCAGATTGATTAACAAATGCATAAACGATTGAAAACTATTTGTAAGTAATAATTATTTCTTGTCAGTTTCTCAAGCTTCCTAAATCATTCTACATTCAAGACTGACAAGTCGGATCGGAATCTATAAACCTTTCATTTTCATTTCAACCCTAATATATTTGCTCATTGTGGCTGGTTCATGCAAGTAGAAAAATTTGAAATTTTTTTTATCTTTCTATTCATAAATCATGACTGAGCAGTGCGTAGGATTTTTAGACATTGACTTGACACTTAAGAATATAAATAGTGAATTATACACCACAATTTGTACTGTGTTGGTGCAGCGATTGAATCCGTATTGAAAAGAAAGTTGACCTTACATGGCATTGGCCCCACCAATCAACCAATCTTCCGGGGAATGTGTTGGATGGCGAGCCATTGACGTCGATGATCACAAGTAATCAGAGCTCATTATTTGATAGTGTCAGTCAGTCAGTGAGCTACTACTTTCTGCCGTATCGCCTTACCAATCTTCAATCCATTGATTTCTCGCCGTCTTCCTCTTTTTTTATTGGGTCGATATCAATTCTGTCAAAAGTTATTCTTCTTCCCTTCAAAAAGGAAGAAGAATCATTAACAACTTCCTTCAATAATGTTGCATCAATGGGGGAACAATCGATTTACTTTTTTAACTCCAATATTTTGATGGTACTCATTGTTCGGTCAAAAGCGGTGTTAATATTTTGTAATAGACGTGAGCTGGAGTGAGAATCTCAGTATGAGATGCAGTTTATTTTATTGTTAAAAAAGATTTTGTGCTTTTTCTCCAATGCTGAAGGACAAATGATTAAAAATCAGAAGATTTGAATTATCGGGAGTAATGCATCCATGCCACTAAATTAATGTTAATTAGAAAGAATAATTTTTTGCATTGCACGTTGTCATTGCTTGCCTGCGCGTGTCACTGCTTTATCAAGTTGAAATTTCAATCACAAATTTGCATATTAATGAAGTTGGATGTAAGATAATTAGAGGTGACACGTTGACGTGAGGCAGACGCAGCTATGAAACGATTAACGTTTTGTAATAGCCTGCAGTAGCGCAATGTCAATGATGCTCCTTTAGAAAAGTTTCGATTTACAATTGAATCATCAAAACTTATGCACATGGTGGGATGGGAATTAATTTTGTCTCAAGTTTACCACCCACTCGCAAACAAGTAGTAATCCTCTTTTTCATTCACGACTCTGAATTTTAAATGAGTTCATTTCGACATAAAGGAAATGTGAGAAATTTGAGATATGAGTTTCTTCATTTCCAAATATCACAATCATATTAAAATTCTGTGTTGTGGCAGTCACAGGTTGGCTTTGATTTCAGTTTGTGGTTGTGGTTTGCATTCCTCGGGATTTGCAATGACGAAGGCCAACCCAAAAATAGCAAATTTTATTAATTCAGCAGAGGTTTAATATAAACATTATCCTTCTATTTAGCAGTGAAATGCAGAAACTGAATGCGAGTGCATTCACTTTTATTTCATTCATTTCTAAAGCTCACACCGAGAGAGATATGGTTTGACAGTCTGCAAACAAGGAGCTTATTCATATTCATAAAGCAACTAAAACTGGTGAGAAGATTTTATGGGGAAATTAAAAAGAGCCATTCATTCTCTAATTAAGATGCAGCAAAACTTGCAAAGAGCGAAGGAAAGGAATTAATTTTTTTTACTTTCTGCGAAATTGATGAGATTCTACCTCAATGAAACTTGCTAATGATGATTTTCATCATGCCTTACAGGAGTTCAAATGAGAATTATTACACTTGAGAGTTTAACCAAGGAAAGGATGAATGAGTTTGAGGGTAGGGTTGTTTAAGTGTCTACCACTTTCCAATTATCTTTATGATATTGCATTCCAAGAATTCTAACTGGAAACCAAACATTTTTTCTGTTTCTTAAGTATTTTGAAGTTTTTGGTGGATCTGGTTGAAAAAAGCTATTTATGACCTTATCACTTTGCGCTCTATTATGGCATTGGTTCCCGGTGGCATTTTCTATAGGATAATTCAAAAACCAACATCATTGGCCTCCAAAACTAAGAGCCGTCTTGTCTACCGTTTATGCCATTATTTCACCAAATTCCGCTTTATGATGTTGCTCGCCGCTTTTTAATTTGCTTAAACAGTTGCATCAAATGATATTGCATGATAAAATGGAAGGTGACGATGACACTGGCGTTTTTAAAAAGAAACCAATTCCATTCAGGAAACGGAATGCCTTCCGCACTAAGATTAACATTAAAACTGCTGAGCATAGTTTTTACCTCATTCAAAGACACTTGCGATTTTTAACAGTAAGCCACACACAATTAATTGGAGATATGAAATATCGACAACTTAAAAACTAAAATTGCATAAAAAAATTCCCCTAAAAAACATCCTCCGAAAACGTGTTAGTTCTGTAACTGTTCAACACAAACTTTCAATTTCATTCCCACCTCGCCCTGTGAGGTTATGTCGAACTGCAGTGTCAATTTAATACGTGATTCAATCAACAATACTCGATCCTGCCTAAAATGGGCAATAAATCTCACTTGAATGCATTCAATAGCTGATGTCTTGATAAAGGAATGCTTTCATCAGAACCAATTTAGGCACGTTTGGATTTTCATGTTGACCACCACCACCTCATCAGCACGAACATCTACCGGGTTGGGTCTGCAGATCGAATGTGATGTGACACACAGGGAAACGAGTCAAGAGTCAAAAATATCCGACAGAGAGTAAGGTCAAGAGTGGTTCAGTGGGTCAGAGACATTGTATTCTGCACATAGAATCACAATTCGATGTGAGGATCAAAAAATAGAGTCCGTCGTCTGAGTCGTGAATTGAATTGAAATTACTTACATCGTTCCTTGTTGAAATTATTTATCTTAACTTACTGATTGCCCTCACATAAAGTGTAGATCACATTCTTTCTCACCTCACCATTTTTCACGAATTTTATTACTCGTATGATAATTCAATCAGAAATTGTTAGTATACAAGGATCCTAGTAGGTTGACATGTGTATTCCAAAAATACCTGAGGCACTCTCCATTTACTGTATTTTGTTGACAATGACTTGAGACTAAATTCTTTAGGAAGGACTTACTAATGGATCGTAATTGTTGGAGATGAATGTAAAATTATAGAATGAATTGTTGTACTTGACGTTTACTCTTTGTGTTGGAGGAATGATTATTTGCTAAAGTCCGTCATATATGTCATTCCATGCTCAGTTTAGTTCTGGCAGTCGGACGAAGCAATGCCCATTACATGCAAATAATCACATCATATTCAAATGTAACCAACAAATAATAATAATAAACAACTCGCTCATGAAAAAAGTATCACAGACAGAACTTCAACTTCTCCACCCTTTTGTATTTCCTTGGATCAGATTCACATCGGAGGCTTGCAAATTACGATGCAATTGCTCTTTGTCTTGACTTCATTATTTACTCGCACATTTGCTTGAGTTTGGATTTATAGAGGAATTAAAACCAACTTCTGGCTGCAAATACATTGTACTTTTGTGTACGGGCTATACATTTGAATATTTAACATCTCATTGAAATTCAGAGATAGCTTTCACGGGGTCACTAGATTAATTGAAAGGCAATTTTAGCTCATTCATAGAATACGTTGGTGGTCTTCATGCATGTATTCAATGGCTCAGCATTAGCCAGAAAAACTGGCCTAGTACGAAGCAAAAACTGCCTACAATTGATATCATTTTATATTTGAAGTTCGAGAATGTTTCATTCGCTTTATTTTATATCCCATACCACATTTATAAAAATGTAGGGTGTACATCTCATAATTTGTATGGCATCGATGGCGTGACACCATAAAAATATGATAGTGTTGGTAGCACATTCAAAAATTGCGTTCAATTAACATTTCATTTGAAGTGCTTTGCCAATGAGATTTAGAGACCAGGATACAGAAATGGTCAAAGAGTTCAAATTCTAGGCTCAACAGTAGAATAAAGATTTGAAATTAGTTAGCCCCACTTAACACGCATTGTTTTGAATACTTGTATACTTGTATTGTGTCTGTTGACGGAAGCGTTGGAAAAATGAATGGCATCAATTAGCCTTCATCATCATCCATGCATTGTCAAGTTACCGAAGGAAAGAGTCAGTAGCAGTCAAAAGAGCACGGCATCTGAATTTTGTGGTCAATGTCTCCTCCTGAAAAATGAGAGTCGGTGGTCTGGTGGGTCTATTTTAAATTGCAGAATGTATAAACTGTTAAACATTGACTTTGAATATTTGCCATGCATATTTCTGAATTCTGCCAATGTTGACTTTACCTGGCCCACTCGGCACTCGAGTCTCTTATTTTTGGGCTTGGACATTGGTCTATTAAAAACCTATATTATGGCGTGTTCTGGGAGAATGGCACTCTCTAAATTTAAATAATTTGTGACTCTAATTTAGAGAGGCAAGAATCTTTGTCACGTTTGGTTTTAGTACCAACTTGACAAAATATGAATCATGTTTGTTCTGCTAAAGTAATCTTGTCCAAATTCCTAAAATAATGGGATGGTAGGCTCCTTTTATTTATAAGTGTTTACCAAGTGAAAAGCATTTTTAAATTCCGGCTGAAGAATTAGCAGCAAGGCTGAATCAGTATTCAATTTGATTTCACACTGAATTGCATGACCAGAATACTGGTGCTATTGAATGAAAATTTAATTTGTCATTTGCCTTGAAGTTATGAGAACTGAAAATTTTTCGATGAAAATTTGCAATATTCCCGTGAAATTGCAATTGATAACTTTTCCTTGCTGGATTTCAAACTACTTACACGGTTTTAATAAGTATGCCGAATTTTACCTTACCATCACACCTGCACCTGATTTAAGATCTGGTCTTTGCAACAACCCTAAAATCCTGCATATTGTCTACCTTAGTTCATTGAAACATTCTTGTTCATTTATTTCATTAAATGGTATTCGATTGGGAATGTACATTAACATTCGCCTCACCTCACTAACGAGCACTTGAATATGTATTGTACTCCGTGCTATGTGGCATATGAAATGACTCTCATCCCAAATGTCAAGACGTCATTTACCCGTTAAACAGTGGGATTGAATGTCATGTCACTCAATGTAATTGTTTGCTAATTATTTCCAACGGGTGGATGGAGAACGTGCAATTCTAGGTCAGAAAAAAGTTTTGAGTTTTTCCTCCTTCTATCCATCCATCCGCATTCAGCCTGTAATTATGTTTAGTTTATCTCTGCCTCATTGTCACCTCTGCGATTATTGATTATGCTGCCAGCACTCGGGTAACAATTGACAATGAAAGGCCTTTTTATTGTGGTTTAGTCCTAATCCAAATAATCATCGGAGATATATTCATTCATCGCTATAGCACTCCCACTGCACCTCGTGGATTAAAATAATTTCCGATTGATTGATGCAAATGGTGGTCTGACACATTTAATTTTTGTTTTACTTATTGGAAAGTATACCCGAGTCGCCATAGTTCTTACAGTTTGATTTGAATATTGAGAAGATGACGAAGAATATTGCAATGTGATCCATAATATGGGATGGATTAAGATTGAAAGTGATCGAGAAAGTCGAAAGGAGAACTTTGACGGATGAGATTAATCCATGCATCAATTCATGCACATTTTATTTCACTTCATCAATCAAATTATAATGTCTTTGAACTTTTGTCATAGGTATAATTATCCAAGATAGAGTTAGTTTAGGGTTAATTAATCAAATGAGTTGAGAGAATATCAAAGGTTTGACATGAGGTTGGGTGTAATCCATTTCTTAAATTGAAGAGAATCAGGATTTAGTATGATTTGATTCAAATTGATTTCTCCACTTTCAATAAGAAAAGGATGGCAATAAGGTTTAATTGACGTAATTTATTTTATTTTATGATTTCATTTAACCAGGTTGGAAATTAAAGAGAAATTGGATAAAAGTATGAAAGGTTGATTCTTTCTAGACTTATCATTTCCAAGATTACAATGAATTCCTGTAATCCGTGCAATGTAATTGTTGTTTTATGATCATTCATATTTCATTGAATTATATCGCCCACTGGAAAATCTGAAAGAAAAGTAATTGTAAAATTGCACCCCGTAGATTATCTTTGATCTCTGCTGTCTATATGCTCACTCACATTTCTATGTTAAGACTGTGAACACTGCCATGTTTGCGTAATGTTTATGAATATTTATGAAATAATCTAAATATCCAGATAATACGAGAAAATGAGTAATTTTAGAATTACTCAAAGGACAAACTAATGAATAGTAATGAACAAAGTAAATCTTATGAAACATTCAATTTCCTAGAATTGGCATTATATTCCATGATCTCTCTTTGACATTGAATAATGACTATTGAATAAAGTCAAGTTCAGTTATATAACAAATATCTGAAAATATTCATCATTTTTTTCAGGAACGAAGAAGAATGATCGGAGCAACCCAGCCAACCCAGTCTTCAGAAAGAAGATCCATCCCCACAATTCACCCCAGCCTCAGAAGATCCCACAGCATCCAATTAGTTTCAATATGCATTGTTTTGCTAGTACTGTGTCAATCCCTGACTCCCGCATCGTGTTTCTTTTTCCCAAAATCTCTATTCCGAAGACTGTCCCCTGCCCCACAGTCCCAGTCCCAGCAACACACCGCCCCCGCCAGAGACTCCAGATTGATTGCGTCCCCCTCTGAACACCAACAACAAATCCAACCAGGACTTAGAATTGTTAACAATCGTCCATTTGGAAATGAGCCAGCTTCTCAACCAAATCCAAACTTTCATGTTCCCAAAGCACTTTGCATTGCATGCGAAAGGTTTCCTTGGATGCCGGTGGCAGGTTCTGAAGTTGGTGGAAATCCAGGTCAACCTCAGCAAACAGACCAGTATCCTGCCAAATCCGTTAACAATCCGGAAGTTCAACCTGCCAACACTATTGTAATCAGTGCACTGGGTGAAGCTAAGGATCCAATTCCTGTACCACTTCAATCCGTTAATGTTAATGCTAACAGGAAACCTTTTGCAATTCAATTTGATTCTGTTCAGTCTCAAAATAATGTCGGACCACCTCCACCCCCTCCACAACCACAGCAGCAAAAAGAGGCAAGCTCCAGTACTAAGCAGCAATTCAAAGAGTACACTCCCACCGAGGAGAATTTTAAAAATCAAGATCCTGCCACGAGACCCATCACCTTCCAAATTTACGACCCACCCCGACAACAACAGCAACCCACCATTTTGAAACAGGTGGGAGGAGGAAACCAGCAACCTGGTGGATATCAAAATGAACCCGCCCCATTCATGCAACCCCCACCGAATCAAGGCTATCAATTCCGACCCGTTCAAATTCCTCAGCAAATGTTTTTCCAACCTCAACTCAGTTACCGGCCAACAATTTTGCAACCTGTGAGCCAAAGTTATGGAATGGTACCTCCACCCCCACCCGTCCAACAACAACAAGGTGGCTACAACTTTCCTCCCAGAAACCAACAACAGCAACAACAGTCTCAACCCCAAAAACAAGCAAAATTTGTCGACTCTTCCCCTCCCGGTAATAATGCCCCAGTCCCACCAATAACCATCAGTACCATTGTAGCCGCTCAGCACAGCGGTCCACCACGCCCACAACAGCAACAATTTTCCCAAGGTCCCACAACCTTTCATGGCATCCTCCCAGCTAAATTAGTGTATCAAGAGCACTCTGAAATATATCCAGGAAAAAATTCGCCATTTAAAAACCAACCTCAAATCCAATACGGAAAACCCTTTAAACCCATGAATATCCCTGTCATGCAGCGACCCTTTGGTCAACATCAACAACAACAACACCGCCCTCAAAATCAGGGCTATCTCCCACCGTCCCAAAATCGACCACCCCAAGGAACTTATCTCCCACCATCTCAACAAAATGGTGGAGGAGGAAAGTCAGTTGGGAATCAGTACATTATAAACCTTCGCCCACCAATGCAACAACATTTGGGTAGTGGTGGATATGCACCACAATCAGGTCAAAGGCCTCCTTCTGGACAAATTTATTTCCCAAACCAATTCCAGCAGCAGCAGGTTCCCAAACAATACGGAGCCCCACCACAAACTGTTCAAGCATCCGGTGGAAATCAAGGTTTAAATGATGTGAAATATGGTCAACCACAACCACACCCGGTACCACACTCATCAAACATTGTTCCAATTCCGGTTCCCAGTTCGGAGTCTTCTTCAGACTCATCCTCATCCACCTCGGGAGATTATACGCAGTCAGGAAGTAACATTCAGAATCAGAGGGAAAATCCGTCCAATAATTTTGTACCACCAGCAATTTCCAAAGTGCTATTCAACCCTCCCAAAGGAGTCGTAAAGAATCCACATATTCAATCCATTGAGAATGTACAGCCCCCACAACCTTCTAGAGAGGCTGGGAATAATAATCTCAGTCCCACAACCGTTTCCACTGCTTCAACCTCAAATCAAGAAAATGGCTGGGAAATTATTCCAGCGGTCCAGACTGACATTACACATCTCTTCCAAAATCCACCTCAACCCACGGAATCAACCAAACAGGCCCAGCCACCGGTTACAAGTAATCAACCATCCGTTATTCCTTTACCAGTGCCAATCCCTATCCCGGAATCTCATGCATCCAAGTCGCCCGTTTTTGTTGTTCGCAATCAAGGGAATCAACCTCTTTCACCCAATGATCCCAAAATTCATGGCAACATCGTCGTCCAAGGAATCACTTATCATGAAGAACAGAAGGGGAAACAAGGACAATCTCATATTCAACCGCAGTCTTCACAACAATCTGCTCCACCCCCTGGACAAAATGTAGCTTACCAACAACAACAAAATGTCCCTCCATCACAGATACAATCTCAGCGTCAAAATCCTCCACAACTCCATCCCCAACAAATTATGATTCGACCACATCCCGGAAGCCAATTTGATCCCTTACCAGCCTCAATTAGCACAGCTTTATATCACGCTCAAAGAACTTCCTACCTCACCCATCAATACTGGCAATCCAACTCTAATGCGAATGGGAACGGAGGTCCTGGTGGAAGAACGGTGTACGTCCACAGCGTCCCCGTGGTTCGTCCACAATATCCTCAAGTTCAAGTAAGCCACAGTAACAGTCTTAGTGGTGAAGGGGGGCGAGACTCTTCATCCCCTGTAGTTTCCGACTCCAACATCAACTCCGTCGGAGCTGACACTCCAGAACAACAAGGACAACACGGAGAGGAAAGTAATAAGGATAACACTTCTCCAAATTCTGACCAAACCACAGTTAACTGTCAAAATCACCAACAATGGGTCCACTCTCAACCCCATCAACAACAGCAAATCCAACAACAGCAGCAACCACAACAACGCCAACCATACCTAATGTACTACCGTCCTCCCCCACCACCCGTGACACAGCAACAATCATCCATCTTCTGGATCCAACCACAGCAAATTCAAGAATCCAACGGACACCGTCCACAAGTGGAAGACCAGCAACAACAATCCCAACAATCTCCAATTGGGGACGAGTCTCGTCCAATCTATTCCAAACCAGTTTATGAATGGTCCCGAGTTGTGGGTCAATCTCAAACAGTGAGCGACAACAATCAGCCACAGGAACAGGAAGAAGAAAAAATAAAATCTGAAAGCAATCCCAACAATAATGGAGGTGAGACAAATGACAAAGGGAGCAGTGAAGAGCAGTCGACATACTCCATAAATATTCCATTCGGAACAAAACTGGCCCAACGCCCAACGGTGACCCCATTTGACATCATTTCCGTCGGTGGAAAGGATGATTCACA
>JAAXNX010000634.1:0-25500 GCA_036491905.1 Folsomia manolachei | reverse complement strand
ATCCTTACAATCTTCCAGATATCCTGAGTGAAATATTTCAAAATATAATATTCACCCATTAGTATTACAATTATTTACATTTATTCACTAACCTCGAACACATTGTCGTTCGAAATGCTCCACATGAAGTCCAGTTTTGCACTGACAACTGAATCCAGTGACAGACTGGGAGTCTGCACGACACTCATTCTCCTCTGGGTCGCAGGTGACATCATTTACACCTGGGATTGGATTACAGGGTGCTCCTACCTTGATGAAGCATCGATTCCTTACTTCTTTGAAAACGTGATTGAGTGGACTTGGACATCGACAAACGTCAAAGGCGCATACTAGGTGGTCTTCAGAGTTACATTCAATTGTGGCGTTGCATCCGGCGCCATGGGATGCGGCACAGTGACGGAATGAGGTGGGAGATTTCTGATAGTCACAAACTGGAAAGGATGCCATTGAATTATGGGATTGTACTACAAAATACTGAAGCCGTGTCTACTTACCGCACTCTTTGACGCTGTATTGACAATGGGCTGCGGGTACGCAGGCATAGTTTGTACCCGAGGATTTGTAACAACTCCCTCCAGCTAGGACGACACATCGGTTTCGGTCCTATTAAGGTTTTTCAAAATATTAAAAACCGGAAATTTTATAAAGTTCAAGAACCCATCTCTCGTTGACCCACCATTTCAAATTCCATGTCTTCGGTATTGATGCACTCACAGAATCCACCACGACAGGCAGTATCTTGGGAGGGATTGCAGGAGGTGGCAGGAAGGGATTGGTCACAAGCTTCTCCATGGCCCACATAACCTTGAGCAAGAGAGGTCACTCCGACCAGGACCAGGGTGAATAGAAGTCCTTTCATGATTCTATTATTTTATGAAATGTATCCAGCAGAGAATAATTATCGGAAAGCAGACCTAAATCCCTTGCTCAATTCCTTTTTATACCAAGTACCAGCCCATCACTTGATTATTTTAAGCTTCTGCATTATCCTTGTCATTTGGATGGGAACAATTGTTGAGTTAATCCGCAATTTGAAAGGGATTTCCAGCTCAACCTTCCACGATTAATGGAGCATAAATATTTAAGAGTTTGGTACAGAATTATTAAATCTGCGCAAAATTAGTTAATGGTTTTATTCCTGCAGAGGAGGGAAGCTATCTTGATTAAGGTTAATGGAGTCGGACACTTTAATCCGGGCATGGATCACGCAGGCGAATAACAAAACCAACGCTATCAGGCCAAGTTTAGTGTAATGATTTCAGCGAGATAAAAACTTTTGTGCAAATCCAAAGCGTCTTTTATGCAACCATTGCATTTTACGTAGGGTCATATTTTTAAAATCTTTTTTTTTATCATCTCATGAAGAAAGCATGGGTACAATAATAATTGAACAAGTTTTATTCTATTACAAAAGCTCTATCTGCGTTCTCTTCCCACGAAGTTGATCTTTTGCCAAGAACCACAAAAGAATCATAATAAACATTTATAGGCACCTAATCCAGGGGTCATTAAAAATGACAAGTTTGTTGACTAGAAAAGCCACCAGTGCAAATTTTGTGTCAAGCAAGGATTATAGTGACTTGCTCCACTTTCACCACTAGCAAGCCAGTTCTAGTCATGTCCACGTTTCAAGACGCATCTACGACGTTTAGCAATTTTCCTGGAATTTATTGGCTGTAGGTGGCTTGTACAATTTTATTGGACAGTCCCAGTAATGAGGAGTTGGCGTGGCGTGATGGGATACGCTGTGGCATTCCAAGTATGGCGACTCTTATTATGACGTAAAGTCAAGGTTAATTGAGGAAAGGTAGTTGAATGGGTAGCAGTCCTTGTACTTGCTCCAAGGAAAAGGTCACATAAGCAGAAAATATTTGCATGTAAATTAGATGCGATCAATCAATTTCCTCCTCGTCGTGCCAGAGAAAGTCCACCCAACCAGAACCCCAAAAACAAAGTGCTTTACTACAAATCTGTGCTGGAAAGAAATTGGTGTACCCACTCTATTTCTTACTCAATTTACCAACCAAGTCTCGCCTACTTTACTCACTACTAACATAAAAACTTGTACCACAAAAGGGAATGTTAGCCATGAGGCTGCCTTTTACGTCCAAATTGAGTCTTGTGGTGAAGTCAAGTGCTTGGAATTGAAAGCAAAATATAAGGTTAAGTGGAAAGATGAATTTTTTCACGCCCAATTTATTCCCTGTAATTTTATATGTAAGTAAGGATGCTAATAAGTATGAAGTACTGAGTGCCCATGACTTATTTGAGGCTTTCTACTTGAAAGATTTCTTTTTCTTTGTAAACTTTCCTCGAATTTTGCTCACGTCGCATTTTCTACTGCGTAAATAAAATTTCTCTTAAATGGAGCAGAAAACTAAAGCAAGGTTTCATTATTCATTTTCATCAAATGCTTCTTTTTACAAAAAAAATATAAATATTTGTGAAATGAGCTAACCAGGTCCACTCAAAGAATAAAAACTGTAGCCTTTCTAATCATCTATGAGCACGAAAGAAAACATATTTGGAGCAATTTTGCCATAAAGTTGCCGGAAATCTCATCAGTCAATCCAATAAATAGGCGACTTGTTACATATTACACTCATGCCTTACGTAACGCAAGAAGAAGATAGGTACGTTTAAGAAGGAGCACTTTCTCCGAATATCGGGTTCCCAGTAAGGCAAGTGGCAACTAACACTGAAACGGTATTGGACCACCTTACTCACACAAGCAAACACTCAATGTCCCAAGTGAGCTAACAAATTTTGTGAAATTGGATTGGTCTAATGTAATAAAACAAGAGGGTAATGTAACTAAAACAAAGGAGGGAATTGGACTCCTAAGTATGTACGTTGACTAACTCACTCCTACTTTCTCCTAACCTGACTGAGATGCATGAGCTGAGCCGATAGAGGAGCATGGCATAGATTGAACTCTTTTCATAGGGGACAGGACACAAATTTCGTCAGAATGTGTCTAATTGGGGAGTTGTCCTTAAAAAATTGGAAGGATTCTATAATCCATTCGTGAAAGTAAAGTATGGTCAAAGATAAGCCAGCCATTTAACCATTCTGCGTTGTAAATACTGAACAGCATTCACCCAATTATTGTCAGGTTTGCAAAAACAAGGTTGGTTGCACGAATGTCCCCGTTCGATGCGAGTGTGCGAATTTCCGGTGCCACCACCACCAACCCACCATCGTCACGTAGGTGAAAGCTGGCTGGGGTCAGAGGATTCGGGAACTTTCTTCCTCCTCACTTTCCCACTGGAGCCAGGCAAAGAAACATTTGACTCAACAGTTCCCACTCCTTCATCCACCTTCCTTGTTTGTTTATGTTAAGTACATACCTCATCCAAATACCTGGTTTTACGCAATAAGTTCCCACTCTCTCCATTACATTGATTGATCCCCTTATCTATCATCATCTCACTGATTCATTACTAGAAGTAAGCCATGAGACCACCCAAAGTTTGTGCTGCCCTAATTTTTTTGTCAATTTCATTGAGCCTGGAAAGTAGAAAAATCTCATTTGTGGGAGCTTTACCAATTTCTCGAGGATGCAGTGGTGGTAAGAAATCAAAGCTATTCCTTGTAATATTACATGATATTTGAGAAAAACCTTCCAATTTCAGATATTAGTTTGCTACTCAACACCAGTTCTTGGTGTCCTAGTCCAACTCAACAATCAGATTTAAAGGATAATCAAAATCCACCAAAATGGTCTCAGTTGTCCAACAAAGTTCACCATTGTTGGCGTTGGGGTGAGGAATTTCAGTATTAATGCCAGCAGAGATGGGGTCCTGGATTTGGGGGGAAGTTGCGACAATCAATTTTTTGTGAGTCCACATTCCCAAGTGAAATTAACCTAAATTCTTTTGTAAAACTAAAGGAATTGGATAATATCTAGGTCACCAAGTCGGACCTTGAGCATTCAGCAACCTCCTTCTGTTTGTCAACAGTCACAAGCGAAACGAAGGCGGTTATGCTCATTTTTCAAGCTCAGTCCAATGGTATGTCCATCTTCAAACTAATTATGTCCAAAATGACCCTTAATTATATTGAATCTTTATATTTCTCAAAGATTCCTCTTGCATTTTGAGCATTCAACACTACAATTTTGCCCAAGATTGTCAGAACGAAGTTGTCTCATCATGGGCTTGCAGTCAAATCCATTATAACTGCTCTAAACCAGCAGAAGAAGGCTTAATGAACCAATTTGCAAAACAATGGCAATCAGTAGGATTCATATTTAGTGGGAAACCGGAGGACCTGAGTGCCAAACAGGTCAACAAGTTGAATAAAAGTAACTGGAAGGAGGGACCACAACCACTTGTAGCCAACAACACAAATTCAAATAGATCAGATTCTCACAGGGATCAGAGACGAAGAGCGGAGCGTTCCGAAGGAATTCGAAGAATAAAGAAACCTCCAGCCTGGAATTGGAGAAATCATATGTTGGAAATTACCATCGCCTCCATTTTAGCCCTAGCTCTAGTGCTACACTACTGCGTCAAGAGGTGTTGGGAAGGAAAATTGATTAATTTCCATTCGTAAGTTGGTCATAAAGAAGTCTTTTGTCTTTAAAACATTCATCACCATTCCTATTTTTTACAGGAATCCGCGAGTAGTTCGCTTTGAAATGGAAGAAACCGCGTCATCCGCCGATAAGCGTCGTTATTCCTCCAACATTTTACCAAATACCAGCCCAAAATTCCGGAATACTCAAATAGATCCCAACCGAAACCCGTCCAGACCAATACTGAAAAATAGTAATGCAACAAATAGCAAACAAAAAAACAAATCCAAACCTCCACTAAACCGAATTTTAGGCCAAGCTTCAGCCGCAATTAAGAGCTTTGATAGCAACACAAGCATCTATTATGATGCCCTTGAGGGTCCCCAGCAATCTTCTCCGGAAGACAAATCCCATTCTCAGCCCCTTATTCCGGAGGCTTAGATTAAAAATGTGCGTATTTTTGTGGAATATTTAGAATAATGGCAGCTTTGTTTCTTTTAGTGAATTCTACAACAAAACCATGTGCTTTCCTGGACTCATGCACATGTTTCTAATTGATGTGATACTGTGCATAGCTCTTACTGCATGTAGTGGGTCGGGTAGTTAAATAAATGTGCTATTTTCATACAATACGCGTTATTCCATCAATACATAGCATGAACAGATTTAGGAACCAAGTACAATCCATGAATCATAAGCTATTTTTTCGAGTAAATGTCCTCCAAACTACGTCACAAGATGAGATTATTATTGGTGACACGCGAAAGACTAAAAAGTTCTATAGACCACTTTCCAATAACTCATCATTCGGAGATGCTCGTGAAATGTGGACGTGGATCTGGTGAAAGTTGAAAATCTCCAGGATTCACTCACCCAAGTCTCTGATTTCTCATCCTGTGGAAAATCCCAACTATTTCGCCAAAATTCGGAGAAAGTTTTGCACTCCTCAGTCGCTTGTGAGTAGGGGACTAACCTGGAGAGAAAGTGGGGAAACGGGTGACATATTGCTAGCTATTTGGCCAACATGCAAAAATGGTACCCTGTTGATACCGCGTTAACCTGTTGCCCACGCACTTAAGTCACAACGTTGAAGATACCAAAAAGATAATGACTATGCCATAATTTACAACAAACGAGAGCTAGAATGGTAACAATTCTATCATTGCTGTGTGGCATGCTGCTCGGAAGTCTGGCCATAAATCGATGTTCACGTAATTTACAAATTTTTAAAAATAAAACCAGAGTAATTTGAATAACATTTGTCAAATCTTCCATTAAGATTCCATGAACTACGGCGACCTTTGCCCAAATCCAATGTTATCCTTGAGCTCGCCAGGACAGGACTCGGATATTAACGTTAATCTCACACAGGCTCATAATGGCACCTGTGAATTCTTTTCTAGAGGTAACTCTCAAGTCACGGTGGTTGGAGGAATACACGTTTTAGGAGACAATCCATGGTCGTTCCGCTCAGCCTCTGGATGCAACTATGCCGTAAAGGTGACTATCCCACAGCCCAATAAGTAATTGGCCAGATAAATTAAAGCCCATCACCTTCAGTTTTTAATAGATCGAAATAGTCCGGTTGGCAAATTCCGAATTTGTGGAAAAGAGCTTGGGATGAAGGTCCAGGACACGGCTGGAGAACCCGTTTATATTTGGCACAACTTTTCTTTGACACAGAATCACTTCCTGTACGAAGACCTGATTTCCAATTATGGACACTCCTCATTCGACCTTCAGTGCACTCATGGTCCAAAATATGTTCTCATCTTATTTGAAACTTTTCGAGGTATGACAAACTTCCTCAGTCTTGATATCTATAGTGTGTAATAAACTACTTTTAACGTTTTAACCTTTAGATTCCAAATGCAGTCTCCTGGTCCAACAGTATAAAGTAGATGGTCGCCACTACAGCTGCGACTACCACCCAAGGAATCCACTCAGCCACCGATTCTGTGGAACATATCCTTGTTCTGGGGTCAACACTATTTTACAAGAGCTTAAACTCATTGCAAGGCCTCTCATTGTTCGGAATGAAAATTCGCAACATGAGAAACAAGTCGAATCTCAGAAACAGTTTCCAAATTCTAACCCCAAACCTGAATCAGCAGGAGGTTCAAAAAGTGGGAAAGCTACGAAGATAAAATACGGAGCTCCAACCCCACCCACCACAACTGAATCCGTGACCAGTGGGGTTCTTGGGGTTGGGGAGAAACCAATAGATTGGGCAGAATGGGGTGTCCGACTCCTCTTCCCATGTTTAGGACTGGGGTTCATTCTTCTACTCCTCCGGATTTTGAAGGGACGCTATGTCAAGTGGGTCAACAACTAGATTTATTTCTGATTTATGACTAAACTAGTAAATACAGAAATTATATTTTATCCATATTTCAGCGAGCTGTGTGGGAGGCAGGGTCACCCAAATCTTTACCTGGGATCAACAGCTTCTATGGACAAACAAGGACTTAATTAACAAGTTATTCTGATCTGCACATTGCAGGGTATTAACAATCATGTAATGTTAGCAACATAATTTATATTTAATACAACTGTTCGCTCTGAATGGATGGAATGCAAAAAACTAAAGAAGTTAAGTTGAGTTAAATATGAATTACATAATTTAGACTGAATCATTAGAAATGTATCATAATCATACAGAATTTAACCAAATGTAATCAATCAAAATTCAAGTGAGCTACTTTTACGTCCAAATAATAAATAACTAAATTTTAACAAGCTATGAAACTAACTGGCTAAATAATCTATTCCTTCAACTTTTCTGTTCTACTACATATTTAAGTAGTCGTAGAACGAGTAAACCCACCCCGTTGAGCCCATCTCACAACCCATTGAAAATAGCAAACAGTGCAGAAATCAATCACAATAAAATATTTGAGAATATGGCAGAATGTGTAGAATCCATAGTTGTCATTTTTAAAATAGAATTCCCGACTATGAGGAGGAGCCACGTCATTATGGCTCAAAGTGTACAGCGTGTCCACACTGATGGAGGCCAGAGAGACGACGGCAAATATGGAGAGCACCACCCACGCCCAGGACAAGCAGTAAGGCAGCTTCTGTAGGTAATGCAAATTAATAAAGTTATAAATTAAGCGCAAAACAAATAATCTCCAAATTGAGAGTCGCAACCTTATGAACGTAGTGAAGCAGACAAAGGGAAGCCAGAGCTCTGCCTAGTCCTCCAAGATAAAGTAGGAATATTATTGATAGCAAGTAAAACTTGAGATTTTCCAGAGGAGTGAACAAAAAAGAGGACTCATTCTCAAACACCAGAGTTTTAGAGAGGTCAACAATGTTAAGTTGTTCAAAGAATAGTTGACTATCATAGCTCATGGAGGAGTTGAGTATCACAATTGTGGACAGCCAGACACCCAGTGACACCCAGATAACCCCAATGATCTGAAATGAGGAACATTCTCAATTTAAATGAATTGGCAGATTATTTTGCTTCATAATCCAATCTCCACCCAACTTACAAATGAGAATATGGAAACAATTGTTAGTGGGAAACAAGGTCCAAGCTTCGGTTTGCATGGACCACAGATGCATATAGTACAAAATCCTTCCCAAATCCCACTCATTGTTTTCTCTTTCTTGGTGTCTTCCTTTCCTGAAAATTTCTCCACTTTCACCTCCTTCAATCAGACCTAGACGCCTGTTTGTGGCAGGAATCCCGGTAAAGTCTAAACTGTAAACTCTTAGTTGAACTATAGACATTTAGAGTTTAAACCTTTTCTTGTCTGGAATCCACGATTTATTGATGTTGCAACTAACTGTCTGACAAAATGGTGCAGTTTTGTTCAATCCAATCCTGTGAGACTCACCTCGTCCCAGGAAGACTTTCCTTTTCTCACTGTTCAACTTTTCTATCTCTTCCCTTTTCTAGGAGTTGAGGATGGTCGTATTTTCTAGAATTCAACAGATTCCGTAGTCTTTTACATACATTATTCACAACACTCAACTCTCTTTCTTTCTCCATCCACTATTCAAAAGGCTTGTCTAGCAACTAAACTGAATCTGACCCATAGACAAACCTAGTGGAAATGTTTACACAAGGTTGGTTGGGAAGCGAAACTGAGTTGGCTCAATTATAAACAAGCCAGTGGCCCAGTACCATTGTACTAAGCAACCGGATGATGAAGCTTCTTTGACCTGAATGAAGGCAGGCAGTCTCCAGTTCCAACTTTTTAGCAGTAAACAAGAGATGAAAAGAATCCAGGAGGCAGAAAAGGGTTGGGATGGCTGCATTACCTTCAACCAACCAACCAACACTAGATCCACAAAGTTGTGAAAGTTTCTCTAGTCTTGTGTGAAATCACAAAATATTGCAACGAGGGACAAATTTGGCTGGGTTTATGATGAATGATGCGCTTAGTTTAAGGCGTCTTTGATAAACTTTGCCACGTTTTTCAACTTAAGCAGTCGACATGAGCAGGTAGCAACTGTTGATGTGTAGAACTGTACATCAAGCCTGATAACGTAATAGTCTTCCCATCCAAGTTTTTGGAAAGTTTAGACTGCTCCAACTTGGTAAAATGTTTCATTCTCCAGGAGTAAATTATTAAAGTAGAAATTATGATTAACCGTTTTACCGTCTGCAAGTGTTGTGTTCAAATCTGGCTTACTTAGGTCCAAGGATGTAACCTTCTTTGACCTTAAGAAATCGGGTCAGTTGAACGCTTTACATCTGTAGGACGTGATGTTATTCTGCTGTCACTGTAATATTCAGTCTACTCAACTTGCGCATTCAAAATTCATTTTACTTTAGGAATATTATGAGCAGAAATCCCAGGACTACAAAGTGAAAGAAGAGAAAGTATGATGAGACTTGAGGTAGCTAGATTAGACAGGAGCAAGCCATGTATGATTACGAGGTCTTCTCTGTGCAAACAAACCAAACACACTACAAAACTGCTACATATTTCAGAACCTAGTTCATTTTTATAATGGCCAGAATTGAGTCTGACTAGATACCTTTCAAAGAGAGGGAATGACGCTTCATAATAGCGTACGTAATTTAAGTAAGGAAAGAAATGCTCCGGCCTAATTCCAGCTTTTGTGCAAACCAGATCCAATTGAAAATCATACTTGGACCTTACCCAATGTGTAAAGTGTAATCTAATTCCCACATTCACAACAAGAAAATATTACTAATAGAGTGACTTGTCTAATATTGATTTGATTAAATAATTCGGATTAACTCAAATTTACTTGAACTTGATTGCGTTAAGGTTTTAGGATTTTAGTTACAATATAACTTAAAAAAGTACACACGCCATCATTTTATACAGTCCGCTTTTTCTTGAGTCCGTACCTGTTAAGTTAATTGTCAATGAGCATCAATTCATTTATTATTTTAACCTAATGATAAATAGCATCCACTAATTCAATAATGTTACCCTTTCCAAACAAAGATTCCCATTCCTGCAAAAATGAGAAAGATTCCAATTCCCACTCCAACCCATCGCCAGGTCTCCACTGCTTTTTTAGGGTTAAGCAATTTGTTATTGAGGTCCCGAACATTGCTGTCTGTAAACACCACACTTTCCTCAATCCACAGTATTGGCCAAATCATGGAGTTGGTCCCATTCATGGCAAACACATTCTCAACAAATCGGTAGTCCATGTTCAGTTGGATACGCTTGTTGGCTTTTAACAGCGCACCCGAATTCTGAAAACAAAGGTGTCTCCGTTAGAAAGAATTATAGAAAAGATGGAGTTAACAGAAATAGTTACCGGCTCAATGACAAGCACTGTTTCATGTAACGCCCGATTAGGAGCAAGTCCAGATTGTTGGTAATAAAGTCGATCCCCATCCAAGAAATTTGGAAGGGACATAACAAATGGGACACCTGTCAATGTTACCAACTAATTAATTATAAATTCATATTTGTCAATGGGTTGTTGTGTGAATTACCCGATCTACACCTGGACACATCAATCACACCCCCAAGTAGACAATCCGTAGTGTTTTCTGCATTGCAGAAACAACGATTGTTAGCATTGGTTCTTGGATCTTCCAACACTTCCTTGGCCACGGTGAACCTGTATCCCGTGATTCCTTTGACGTCCTCCTCTCCCGCATGAGTTAGGGCAATGGAACGACAAATGTCAGAGCTGGAAATGGACCAATTATTAGGAACATTCCAGCATTTTGAGTACCTCAATTAATCCCACTCACCTGAAAATGTTAACAATCCGAGAGGTTTCCACAAAGGGAGGGAAAATGGATCCATCCGATCCTTTGACTTTATCACATTCCGACAACTTGTTCCAATATCCCAAGTAGGAGTCTCCGTTGTAGTCCATTATTTCTCCGAATAAGCTGGCATCCCCCACTCCCGTGTGAATCCTGTACACCCCGTCAGTGCTTCCATTGCTCTGTCCAACGTATTTGGAGATATTATTTCATAAATAAATGAATAATCTCAATTTCTTTCCGTATATACCCCTCGATACAGGCCAAAAAGATCTCCTTGAAAGGCATCTGGGATTGTGCCATTCCCCTCAAGTATGACGGCATTAATATGAGCGATACCCATTCCCTTAAACATTAATTCCTCCACGCTAACTGTTCGAGTTATCGTTTCATTTCGCAGGAATAAATTCAGTAAGGGTTCTCTTCCAGGCATAGATTTCATAAGCATCTAAAACAACGCATAATTTACATAAATTAAATATTTCAGTGTGACTAACTTAATCCCAATGAATAATCTCTCTACTCACATAAAAGGGAAGGTTGAGAATGTTGATTAGGTCAGTTTCCAGTCTAGGAGCTGAGGCACTTTTATCAAAAATGTAGTAACTTTCCTGCTCATAAGTAACTAATCTTTCTCCGTCATTTAGTTTCAGGTCAACTTTTCGCCTTCTCTGCCTGTGTCAAAATGTTGTAGTCAATAAGGAATGAAGTAACACGAATATATTGTAATATCCCACCTGTACGCATATGGACCAACTTCCGCAAATTTTGGATACCCATCTACAGACAGCGTGTCAATGTTGGTGATGTTGTGTACGTAGAGGTTAAAGTAAACAGGTCTAGTAATCTCGGACCAACTGTTCCATGTGTCGGACAATGGTCGTAGACTCACTTCCTGTTGCCAAAAATATAATTATGTTACATTACTCTAGTACATGAATTCGACAGGACAACGACCGAATTGGGTTACAGCTACAAACCTCTTCAGTTCTCTTTTTAATTATATCAGGCAAAACTCTGAATCCCAGAATAGCGGATATGATTAGGACAACCGCACCCACTACCCCAACGGCAAGCGCTATTTTATTCATGCTCTAGCAATGTGGTGACTTTGATAGCTTCCTTATTGACCACACCCTCCTTTATGCCGTGAACTAATTTAGTGACGCTGAGTCTAAATTGAGATGACTCGGATTCACGTCCAATAAAACCTTATCTAACTCAAATGGATTTGACTTTATCGATGGATTAAACTCGAGAGGCTGGCCGTGCAGAGGGGATGTCTGCAATTTTATTGGCATCATGTCAGCTCTGAGAGCTTTCTGATATAAAGATTTCCAGTTCAGTTAAGTTAAGCCCTGCAATTAATTTCTCAATTAAAAAACAACGCGTCCTTCAAACAATGTTGGATAATGGAATGTTATCAAAATGACTGTAATGCTTGTTGACATTGATTTATTTTATTTGCATTTATATTTAATTCCTTTATCTCTTTTATCAAAATGCACTACATTTTTTGTACTTTTGAGGATTCATAACGGAGCCAGATGGACAATTCCATGCGTCCGTAAATTCCTGAGAATTTTGCAAAGTTCCCGTGACACGAAATCTGTTGGGTGTGTGATTATCTTGGAGCACTTGATCGATCAGTCCTTCCCTTCGGCTTGCAGAGCACCAAATCTAAGCAAATAAAGAGACAAGTATTAATTTTTGTCAACGCAGACATTGATCGATGCTTGTGATTACATTTGCAAATCCAATAAAAAATAGTTGCTCCTGAGAAAACTTTTCCATTCCTCCTGGAAGAGTTTGTTGAGTGCTTTTGGGAGCAAATGTTTTAAACGTTTTGTAAGCTTCGAGTAGTCCACCATTGTCCGGCTGAGAGAAAATTAGATTTTTATAACTTTTTATTCTTGAGGTTTAAGTACGTATATTTGACATGTTTACAAAATTCTCGTCCAGTGTCAGAGCTCCATTAATGTGGAGCATGTTCATCTCTGGAATCTTGAATCTGGAGTATTGGTCGATAAAACATTGGCTGATTGGACTAAATTTACCAGGCGATGACTCCGTCCAGCCTGAAGTTCATCGAGATTTGTAATTCAGCATAATTTTGTTTGTTTGACTCTCCATTTGAGCCTAATAATATTAGTTACTCACCATTGACTGTAAAACCATGCTGTGAATTCAAAAATAATAATTTTTAGTTATCTTGACGTAAGTTTTCTATACTGTTAATAAGTTGTTACTGTGAATTCATGTCCCAAGATTGAACCCAGGCCTGAAATACACACAAAAAACTATGTTCAAAATGCATTTCCTTATTTAAAAAAAAACGTCCAACTTGTCTGCATACCTCCATAGTTTACAGCTCTGTAATTTCAAATTTGATTCAATGAATATTTATAAAATAAGCTTGAAAGTGGATTAAATTCCTTACATTGGGACTCCATCATAGAAAAATGGAGGTTGCAATAAACCCAGAGGAACGTCTGGAATTGATAAAAATGAGAAATAGTTAAATTTACATGATTTCCTTTCTCGTAAACTTACTAACAGCCTGCCGTCGTATGTCGTAAAAAGCTCCAATTTGCCCAGGAAAACTGGTCCATTTACTGATAAAGAAAACTGATTCAACTTGTCCTCGTATAATTCTGTTTGACGCTGGAATAGTATCCTTCAAATTTCCTTACCATCCCGGAACAAAACGTTGTTTAAGGAGTTTCAATTTTTGATCAGTCATCCAAGTTCGAACGTTCCACAGTTTCTGAAGATATCCTCCATTCCCAATATTCAACTATTTTCAAATCAGAACAAGGTCAAACTTTCATAATGATTGAGTCTTACTTTAATTTTTTACCCCTTCAAAATGAGTGTCAACATGCTGTCGGAAAGTTTTCTTGTCATAATCACTCCCATTTGGTGACATCCAAGGAGCAAACCCAATGCAGGAACTTATACTTTGAGCTTTCCTTCGAAGCGTCCCTTTCACCGTGGAGTTCATCCATTTAGCTGAATCCAATAGATTAAGAAAAGAGGCACGAAGTTCTCCCAACATTTCTCCCGTCTATTCAAAAAGCTCCTGTCTTTCTTAATCATAATTTATTAACAAACATTGTCACATGTGTCCCACCTTCGTCACAACGTCACTCCCAATTTTCACTTTGTTTAGATAAGGCTGAGTGAGGACAAGGCCAAACTTTTCTTCGGTTGAAGATGCGCATACAAAATCTCTAAAAAAATAAAAGTCACAAACTAAGAAACAAAAATAAACTTGTCAATAATTTTCTAACCTCGATGAAGCCTCCGGAATCCCATGCACTACTTTTTGGTATTTGTGAATATGACCCCGCATCCCCGACGTTGTCCCACTTACGACCCAAGCCAACATCCGGAAATGCAGATAATTTGCAACAACCTCAACCGGTGTGATGGATAAAAGTTCAAAAATATTTCCCATAAAATTTGTATCTGACATGGAAATGAGTTGACTGGGAGCGGATGCTTTCACCTCCGCCGTTCGAAATGTGTAGTCTAATAATTTTTTTAGTTCCAACTATTTTTAAAAACCACAATTTAGTCACCTTCCAAAACATCCTTTGGTGGACAACTGACCTTATTTGTAACATTGGGCGTTGTATAATTGTTAAAAATGGATTGCAAATAGTTAAGTGAGAGCGTGGCCGTGTAGTTGCGAAGTCCGTATTGAACTTCAACCCCGTCTCGGGTTAATTTTGCAATTTCTTCTTCAAATCCAACAATTTCTGACGCTTTCTCAGATAAGTACTTGCGATCCGTGGATGAGGACAGAGAAGGGAATGAGGACAGGGCTGGGGAACGTTTCAACTCGATGGCAATGTCAACAATTAAGTCCTTGTAGGCGTTGAGGTAGCGTGGGAATGACTCCTTGTTCAGAAAATATGGCCGTGATAGAAATAAACTTGGCTGTTGCATCTGCTCAAGAAAGAAACAAAGATAAATTTTTAAGTTTTGTTTTTCAATAAGTTGTTAAATCCTGAGATTACATGAATCGTGCTATAAATGGGATTGGAAGTGTGTTGGTTAACAATCAAATCAATGATGGCGGATGTGCCAAACATTCTTTTGAGATCTGCCACGGATCGCATCCAGTTAAATCCGGAGGCGTTCCATGTCCCTCGTTCGGAGAGTATGGGCCAACCACCATATAACTGAAGGATTTGAAGGACTGGCTTCAATCCAACTTTATCCAGTTGATCTGCATTGGCAAAAAATAACCGGAAAGTTGAGGTACAGTAAAATATTTAGGTTAGTCATTTACCAGTGTCAGAACAAGATTTGAAAAATTCCTTGGCTTGGTTCAACTGCTGTGGGTCACCAGGTTTTTGGGGTTCTCTCAAAATATCTACAATTAAATAAGAGGATGAAATTAATTTGAATAATAACTATTACTAAAAACTCGTGCAGGTAACAAATGACGAAAATGCAATACCTTGGAGAAGATAATTAGTTTTCATATCCAGCTCTCCAAATGGAGACCATTTTGGTACGGAGGGTGGAATCGGATTTTTCTTAATCCAACCCCCACAAGCATAGGAATAAAAATCCTGCATTAACGCACATCCCGTAAGACTTTTTACATAGAACGAATTAAATTAGTCTGACACCACTCCTCTTACCTGACATGGGTCAATTGACGTATCCATTGAACTCAGAAGTGTATTAGCTAATGCCACAAATTGCATATTTTAAACATGGTTGGAAATGAGTAATATTTTTTCTTTACCCGTTTTTTGGCAATTGTCAGTTCTACAAACACCATCAGTCAGGGATCCCTTGATGTTTTTCCGAACTGCGGTCAAAGCTGCGGCCGATGGATCCTTGACATCGCCGGATGCCACCGGTCGTGGCATCCTAACCAGCATAACTAGTGTTCCAAATGCTAGCAATCCACCAAACAATAGAACAAAAAGAGATTTTGGAACTCGTCTGATTGGCGTTTCCTCCATTTTATGTGGTTTGTGTTTAAAATGG
Source organism: Folsomia manolachei (assembly GCA_036491905.1). Classification (NCBI taxonomy): domain Eukaryota; kingdom Metazoa; phylum Arthropoda; class Collembola; order Entomobryomorpha; family Isotomidae; genus Folsomia; species Folsomia manolachei. The sequence goes on along the minus strand of JAAXNX010000634.1, from coordinate 9,745 downwards.
CAAATATTCAGTCAATCATTATTCAACTTGACAAAATTAGATTGGACTTAAATTAAGAATCAAATCAAAAGTTCTTGTTCTGAACCAAGTAACAAATAAGTACTGGATAATACGGAATAAAGTGAGATTTGACTTTGAGTCTGTCTTTCCAGGAGTGCAAATGTGACTTTGGTGCTAGACATTCATCAATCTATCAGTGCCAAATATTCTCCGTGAGGTACAATATCCGTATATAAGTTAAACTACCAAGTTGTGGGATAATAAGGAAACTTATTATATGATAATTTTTTGTCTTATTATCCCACTCATCTCTGGAATACCAAAGCACAATAGAATTGTTTATGCAGACTGCGAGATCAATCTACCAACAAGTGAGCTGGAGTAATTTTTTATGGTTAAACAATTACCATTGCACTCACGACTCATCATAAACATCTCTCGTAAAAATATTGGCAGTTGTCGTTCCATGAACTAGAAGACATCAGTATAACACAGGGAGCATGGCTGCAGAGTAAAAATCAAGACCTTACTTTTAGTACTACGTAAACAGTGTAATTACACAAAAACTTGATGAAATGAATAAATAAAGGAAAGCGGAAATACTGCAGTGACTGAGGTTGTCTTTGTTTGTCCCATAAATGAACTTGAACCACTCACGAAGACAAGGAATGTGATGAAGAGGAGAGTAATTTATTTATTATGTAATTAGTAGTTGCAGCATATGCATTCTAAATGTTCAATAAAACAGAGGGATTGAGGAGTGACATAAATTTTGACCTTAACAAGTGTAATGGACAGGAGTAGGTTGGATAAAATTATCCACTAATTACCCTGCCCTCAGGACAAAATGTTTAGAGAAGATTACAAAGAACGGTCACTGTGACCTTCTTTGTCATTTATTATGTGAAGTGGCTCTCCATGTCGATATTGATTCAATGGGATGAGATGTTGAATGATAAGATTTCACCTGCAAAATTCCATATCAATTCCTAAGTCACATAGGAGTCATGCAAATTAGTTGGTAATATGTTCAAATTGAGAAATGACTCGTTGCAACTAATCAGTTTATAAGGAATGATAGTCCAAGTTCAAGATGTCTATGTATTTTATATGTAAACTATGCCTACAAGGTGGCATGTAATGGACTGGGTTGGTCAGTGTCATGTTCCTTGACTCGTGACATTGTTAAGATGCAGTAACGAGACAACTTACATTGTCTTACAGACATATCGTCACTCAAACATTGACTAGTTGTCAGTCTTGACAAATAATTTATTTGCGATGCGTAGAAGAATAAGCAAGATTAGAAACTTAATGTCATCATCAAAATTCAGTTCTTCATAGTTATCTAAGCTGTTTTTTATTACGCTCAATTTCAAACTGAATAAATAAATAATTTGGCTAATTTAATACTGATAAGTATTAAATAATATAAGATTACAAGTATACTCCAATCATTTAGTGAATGACATTTAGTAAGGCACGATCTTATCCAAATAGCTAATGTGCTTTTGAAGAATTTTCTGAATTAGTCGCTTAAACTTGAGCTTCTTCTTTAGCTTCTTCATAATTTTTTTTTTCTTCTTTTGATATTTTTTATAATCTGCAAAACAGCCCAAGTATGTTATCAATGCTAACTAATCATCCATAAGGCAGATTCAACTGAGAAAGAAAATGCTCACAAACTTACGTTTAGATTTAAGGATCTCTTCATCCGTGAGCCCTTTTTTCTCTTCTTCCCACCCATCCCCACCCCCTTCACCTCCAGAAGATGAGTAACTGCCCCACCCAGTATTTGGAGGAGTCCCAGACCCACCCCAACCATCCTGTGCCCATGCCGTGTAGCTGGATAAGAGCATATCCAAATCGGTTTAGGTATTTTGATAAAACAAAATGAAAGCATTTGGAGGAACTCTTTTTTTATTTGTAACAGTAAGAAATATACAATAAAGGAATGAAGTTAGATTAAAGGACACAATCACCGTATACGACAACAACGTAACAATAAAATTAACGCCACCACTCCAAAGCCTGGATCTTCTTTTGCAATAACATGCTTAACAATTTCTTGAGCTCCACTTTGTTTTGAAGCACGGCAATCTTCTTTTTCGCCTTGAGTTTGAGTATTTCATATTTCAGTTTGTGTTTCTCATGCTCAATGTAGGCATCCCAACCCCAGGAGCCATCCTGACCTTGGCGTCGATGATGTGGACTATGACCATGACCCCCGCCGTGGCTGCTAGAAACATTTCCCAACGGAATTACTCATTACTTACTCCCATTTCTTTTTTAAAATGTCCAACAAGTAAAAGGAGCCTAATTGGCATGTGATATTTGTAAACTACGGAAATGCATAAGTGGCTACAAAACAAGGCGGCTTTGTTGTGGTGGCGTTATTTTGTAGGAATAAATACTTTCAAAGGAAACTCGTCAAAATAATTTAGAAAGCACAAAGTTATCCGCTGGAGGAGCATGGCAGGAGAGAGAAACAGTCACTGACACTAACTTCCTGTCAATTTGATTAGATAAAGTCCAAGAATTCAATCCCTTTCGTAATAACTTGAGCTCCAACCTCGGCCAGATTGTATTTCAGAATCTTTTTCCATTTCTTGGCACGCGTGACCATTTTATACATTTCCAGTCTCAATTTCTGGACTTCTGGATCATCATCGGGATCATATTCTTCGTCATCTTTGTGCCCAAATGTGGCAGGGCCACCATGTCCATGGTGAGGTCCTTTGTGATACCTTAAGTTAATGTAGAGCAGGAATTCAGTCAGAGTCTGTCAGTGTCAGTGACTGTCCGCCAAGTAAGTAAGCCAAGGAGAAAGTTTGTTAATTTACCAACCACCATGCTAAACTAACTTCCTCATTAAACTGGCCTTAATTGGAAACACATTTAAAATCTGACTTACGATCCATAATGCTGTGGACCCCAGCCTTCCTTCCCTTTGGAAATTTCAATGGAAAAGTGGCCACAAGAGACGAGACTCTGGCTTCCTGTCGTCTTCCTCGTCATTCCTGTGAATTGGTGAAGGGTCACCGTGAAGGGGTCGTCGTTGTCTTTTGGCCAGTTGCAACTTTCTTCGCACAATCTCATCGAAATTTGATGGCAACTTAATTGGTCGGGGTCGACCTTTGGCCCGTTGATGTTTCTCTTCAACACTTTCCTCCTCCTCTTGTTCCTCGGACTCTTCCTGTAAGAATTATACAACATAAGTATACAACTTTTTCCAAGTGGTTGGTCAAAGGAAAACTTGCCTTTTTTCCCGGTGATCCCATTCTTGACATGAATTGATTTTGATTTCCCGTTAAAACAGTCTCTTCCCCGGATTCCTTAGGATTTGAGGGAGTGGAATCTTTTTCCACCAAATAAATGTGGGTGGGTTGATCAATATAATACTGGGATTGGACGACACAGTTGACAAAAACGATGGAAAACAGGGCCAGAGCCACGTCAAGCCTTAACCGGCCCATATTTCACAAAATAAATTTTGAAATATCACTCCCAAAAACTGGGCAGACTGCCACAACCACCAACTGAAGACTGTTCAACAATTACTTGTGGGGTTGTTGGTAGAGCAAAGGTGGCCAATTTCAAAGGTGAAGAGCAGATGGTTTGGTGTTGGTTGGGGTCATTAAATGAAGATTTCCGTTCATTCAGGACCGGTTTGTCTCATCGTCATCTAATTCCTTTTTAAAATATTTTACTCATCCTTCCTTGCCATTTAGGAGAAGGGTTGAATTCTTCGAGATGAGTGAAGATTGTGTAGATAACCGTTTATGTGGGCCAATTGTATTTATTCATTTAGGTGGACCATCAAATATGAAATGATCTGTTAAAATCTTGAGTTTTTGTCCACACAAGCGAAATTTATTGGATCTCAGTTTTTGAAATAATTGAAGCATAAAAAATGCATTGCACTTTCTATCCGTTTGGCAAAAGATAAAGTTCAATGCCTCATGAATTTACTCATCATAATTAGTGAGGTAGGACGGACCTTTTACCAATTTGTCAATTTTTTTTTCTTTCCAGTTTTCTATTTCTCGTGAAATCCAAATCTAATTGCATTTGAACAAGTCTTGAGAGTTTACCTGAACTCCATTGCTAACCAAATTAACAGTTCATTTTATGGTGGCAAGAAGAAGGGATGTTGTAATAGATGAGGAACTTGCTTTCATTTTGTCAGATGATGATCATGTAATTGACAAAGCTGGGTCATTGAATTGTACATATACAAACTTGAAGGTCTTTAACTAAGGTTGGAATAAGATGCTTGATTTAATGAAACAAAATTTACTTAAACAGGTTTCATCCGACTACTAGTCAAATAGAATAAAACTGTATTTCCTTTTTTCTTCAATGTGTCAGTTACTCGTCATTCCCTGGTGCACTCCACCATTTCAATGGATTTACAATTCTTATCGTGACATGACCCACACAAAAATTTGTAATCAGTTGTTACTTGAAACTGAATCTGTCTGACTGGGTTTGCCGTACAAATGGTAACGATACTATTTGATTAGCTAAACCCAATAGAAATAACAAAACTCAGACAAAATCATAATTTATGATTGAGTCTTGAATTAAGACTCGTATTTTGAGAATGGAACGAGTTGTGGGATCGCTGTACTCGCGTACAAATAAACTAATCAAAGTTAGCCAACATTTAAAATGACAGAAAATGCAGTTGATGCAATTTGTTACAACAAATTTTCAAGTTTTATGCCTCAAAAAAATCCAATCAGACGGCGATAGAAAGTGAAAAGTGATCGAGTTAGCCACACTTTTGCCAATCTTTATTAAATACAATTGTTTTTTTTAAATTTCTTTTATTTTTAAAATTCATTGTTTGATTACAGACAATTATAGTTTTCATTGCAGTGTCACTTACATGCGAAAGTTATTGCTTACGCTTGTTTTGGAAAGTAGTAAATTACTAGGAATTGAAATTATTTGTGTATGAGCTCGCCTATTACGAGGAATTATTTAATAGCGTAATTTGGTAGAATTATTTAATATTTTTGCAACTGAGAATCAAGACCTTAATTTATGTTAAAAGTTTTTAAAGGGTTTATTTATTTGCTATATTCCATCTTTTCTTTTCACCGTTCAAAATTTTAATTTTTCCACAATTTCTGATTAGTTCCCCCAAATTCGGGTGGTAATTGGTTGGCCGCATACTCCACCAACAATGCCTTCTGCCATTCTTGGGAATTTGTGCCGTACAGCTTGAAACGATTTTTACTAGCCTCTCCTCTTACTGGCTCCAGGATTTGCATAAGTATTTGAAATGCATTGGGAGCTGTTCATATCGAGAATTTTAAGCAAAATTAATATTCAACCAAAAAATGCGTTCCAACCCACCATTCACCAAATTGGCTCGATATATTTGACCCGGATATCTATTTCTGAGTAGATTAATGAAACCAATGTAGACGGAAATGCCTATATTTTAGACACAGAAAAACGGTACTAACTTATTTTAAATAAGCGTCTTTTATTGCATTTAAGGAATTTGGCTCACATTGGGGGCAAGAGTGTTGCACAGCGTTAAATCCACGAATGTCCACGATGAGAGAGCCCTGTGTCACATTTTTCCCAGACCTCACTTTTGAACTTAGTTCCTCCATTAATTTCGCCCAATACAGAATCAGCCGCTGAGTATCCCCACTAACCGCACCCCCACGAACGTCCCAATCCCCGAAATGAAAAATGAGTGCTGCCAATGAATAAAATAAACAATAGAAAGATTTACAACTGAACTAAGTAAATCCGGAAGTAAGATGACACCTACTTACTTGGTCGACCCTGCTTATCATAGACATCCGTGGAGTAGGGATACTTTTCTTCAAAGTCAGACCAGTCCAGAGTCTCAATTTCATCTATTTTATTCTCCTCTCTCCATTTCAAATTCTAATCAAAACAGATTTCTCTTGTAATTTGCTCATTTTCAACTAATTTTGATATTAACCTCCAACAAAAGTCGCTCCGATGCGTCCACGTCAAATTTGGAGGCTATAAAGGTGTAATCAATCAATGTTATATAAACTAGAAATGGGTGAATCTTTACCTCTCAGCCAATGAACCAAGTAGAGATCTTCTTTCATATATTCCTGGTTAAGGTGACTTTTTACACGAGCTCGGAACTGGAAAGAAAAGGAATAAAATTTGGTGACTTGGTTTTTTTAGAAAGCTTTATTCCTTGGCGAATAAGATTACCTTATCCAGCAACTTTTTTTGAGGAAGAGTTAAAGTCAGCTCCTCATCCAAGGATGTCAAAGCTTTTGAAGGATCAAGCACGCAAGCAATTAGCATTGCAGCTAAAATTCGACCTGGAGAAACCATCTTTTTAATTTTTGTGTGTCAATGTTTTAGTTTTGATTCATACTGAGCATCTCGTAGCAAATGCAAACTCTTTTCTTGAAATACCACCAACTCATAAAACATTTCTGCAATTTGGTTACTCACCAATCCGTGGGAAAAGATGTAGAAATGCAATTCATGGCAGCCGACAAGTTTTTGTTAATTATTGCATTCTGGACATCCCACTGCAATTACGACTCACGCAAATCATGTTTTACATAAAAATGTTAAGGTCAAGTACGTCAGCAATTTGTGATGCACGCAGGGATAATATGCTTGTAATTCCCATGTTTTAGTATTTTGGCAAATACTTTGGTATAGGACATATAATTTGCTTTATTATAAGTAATACATCAACCTCCATCTCATCACCCAATTTGATTACATCATGTCGAAAACAGACGCAAATCAGGCCTTGAGTTGTTTGTTCCAGGCAAAAACGTAATCGATGAGTAGATCAATTTTAAAATTTCGACAAAAGCAACAACAAGCCGCCTCGGCTAAACCAAGTTTTTGGATAAATATCTCAGCAAGATTATGACGACCATGCTGGATTTCTGTAATCAAGAAAAGATTCAAGACTAGATGCCATACTGGAGCTGGTATTGATTCTTTTATGACTATAGTAATCCCACTTTTGGCAACTTTTCGTAAACTTGTTCGGATGGATTGACACTTTGCCCAATCCGCACCACATTATACGCCTAATTTATAGGAGGAGAAAGGAATTATACCCACCCAAGCTCAGCCTAAGGAGGGACGGAGCATTATTTAATGGTTGTAAGACTAAAGGATAAAGGAAAACGATTTGACAGGAGACTCCCTGAAATATTAGAGAGTTGGCTGCTATACTTTCTACTACCCCAACAGAAAAGAAAGAAGACGCCAAAAGGGAGAGAGGAAAAGGGCAAAAGTTGTCGAGAATTTTATTGGTAAATGATCTATAATCGGGGTGGATGGTGGTAAGTTCAGAACTTGGTTTTATTAGACAAAGACCCGGGTTTTACTCCGGATTATGGTCAACCCAACCCAACCTCTGGGTCGGGATACCGGAAATAATACTCAACTCCGCAGCACAATGAGATTGAGACCTGAGTCAAGTGAGGTGGTTGGATAGGAAGGAGGCAAGTAAGTGGATCATCATGATGGCTACTACCAACTTACATCTTAACCGGAGAGAAAGGAGGAGAAAGTAATAATAAGATTCTTCCTCTTTGACTCCTCTTTGGCCCAAGGATCAGGAAGGAGAGGAGAGAGGAAACTGAATAGCAACTGGGTTCAAAAAAAGGATTCATTTCATGATCAAAGTAGTCTACTGCAATTTTACATCACAACCCTCGCTCCCACTCCTCCACCTTCCTTCAATTTGGATCTCTTTCTTTAACTCGCTTTTATTTCAATGAAAATGTTGCACCAACCAATCCACCATTTTTTTAAAATCCCTACAAATTGTGAGTCAGCTCACTTACAAGATATTCATTAGGATTTGTTTATTCTACTTAAACCATGTCATTCATATTTTATTTGGAAACAAATCATTCCTCTCCGTTTGGCCAACTTTCTCTTTTTACATCCGAGGACAATATTGATGCAAATACATTGGGAGGAATAGAAGGAACTCTTACATTCGAAGGGTGTCCTTAACTTGTATAACTGCTCCTTCTGTTTCACTCCTGCCTGCCTTGTCGTTGGTAGGGGCAGGGGCACATCTGACCCAGATTTCTCCAAACTCACTACTAAAATATCGATCGATTACAGGAATTACTTTCTCCGTTGCACTCTTCTCTCTCTCTCTCTCTCTCTCTCTCTCTCTCTCTCTCTCTCTCTCTCCTTTTCTACTCACTCGGCCGTGGCTTCCATTCCCTGCCTGCCTCCGAGGAGCAGGACTTTCCCTTGGAGTGAAAACAGGCTTCATTTATTCCCCACTTGACTCGCACATCCATCCACTTCCACAGCACCAGCACCCACTCCATTACTTTACATCATTTACATTAAAATCCTTTTAAAATTCATTTGGATTAGATGATTCCCCTAATTATAAGATGGCACACCACCGATACGTCCACCACCATATTCCCCACAAACAACTCACTCACTCTTCCCAGTCTGGGTCAAACAGTGTGAAGGGCTCCGACTGTGGTCACAACCTTACAAAAATACCACACGCTCCCTGTGATTCAATTAGAGTATTAGAAACCTCTTCTTCTGGCAACTACTCTGGTCATCAGTGTCTCAAATTAGTGTCCATTCTGCTCTTAATTACTTCCTCCTACCTCAGTTCTGGTGTTCTGGGAGATTCCAGTTTTAAAGGGATCCTGCCTTTCCTCCAATCCGGAAATGATTCCACGCGAGTCAAAGTACAACGACAGGTGACATCACAAGTGGAACTGCTTTTATGGCAGGTGGACAAACTTCGACAACTAAAATATTTCCAGGCCTGCGACTCCATAGCCTCAGAGAAAGCTAGGCACGAGTTGACGGATCTTGTTGCAAATGTGACACAAAATCCTAGTGAACAACTTTTTAAAGATATTGACTCCAAACATGAAGCCATCATAAAATCAGGAAAGTTAATGTGTGATTACTCTCGAGGGCTGTCTTGTGCTGAGTCTGGAAAGTGTATCTGCTACAATGGTCAGCGACACGATATAACTTACGAGACTGTGAGAGAAACTGGTTCTTGTAAGTTGGATGAAATGTCGAGATGCTATTCTCCAAGTTATTTAGTTAGCAAGGGTGCAGTTATCATTCATTGCATTAATGGGGCTAAATGTGTGGTGAGTGGACTCTATTCCGGTCCAATTTCCATTATTACATGACCTTATTATTCACTTATTCCAGGGAGATTTGACGGGTCAACGCTGTTTCTCTCCAATAATGAATGAAAACTGTCACTGCCAGAAACCCTGTCCAGGTACGTGGGTTATTTATTCACAGAGGCACTGTCATTTTTTTTGGGATGCAGGGTAAAATGGACAGAATGCATTACTTAGTTTAGTTTTGTAATAATCTCTCATATTACTGAACATCCAAACGAATTTCTTTGTGGTAGATCTTTCAACGAATCGAATAACTACTTGAGACAGGAATGTATTGATTGTTTAAGAGAATGATGTGTTATTTATTAATGAATATTAAGGCATAACCACGCCAAAATTATAAACATAACTCGAGTGAATAGTTCACAGAACAGTAATTAAGTAGGTATGAAAACATAAATTCATAATGTTACGAAGTTTATCAGAAAACAATATTTATGTGTAATAGGTAGAGCAAAACAAGTTGTAGTTGATTGGTACAAAAGGTTTTAGTAGGGAGAGAGATTGACATTGTGAGCGTAAATACACTTCATAAAATCTGTAATCCGAGTCCACGAATT
>JAAXNX010000633.1:0-25504 GCA_036491905.1 Folsomia manolachei | reverse complement strand
AATGATTTACATTATCATACAGCAATCATCAAGGTTTTCATCAATATATTTTACATGTAATATTGGACATTTAATTCTTGTATCCAAATATCTATCGCGATATGTAACATGTCACTAAATCTTATGGGCTAAGCCATCATACTAAGAAATAAATCTCCACCATGCAATACAACGCAATTTGACACTTTATCACTATAACGTAGCGCAGGTTCATGACTTTTCTCAAAAATCGTCATTTTTTCAGATTTTTTTTGGTGTCAAAAACAAAAATATTCACCATGCAAATTTTCAAAGGAAAAATGAATCATGAGTTGAATTTATTCTTGGAAGTGAAACTGGTTTAAGTGATTACTTCACTAAATATGATGCATTTATATGAAATTGAGGGAAGGTGATGATGGTCGATTTATGCAAGGAAACGCAAAGGCACTATATTCACAATGAATAGAAGATATTACACCAAACCAAATTTACAGGAACTATCAACGCACATATTAATGGTTTTGCAAAATAATTCACTACATTTTGAAACTTTAAAATCCACAACTGAACTTGACTCCTCCCACTAACTCCGGTACATCTCTTCTTCCATGACCTCCTCCTCCAACCACCGTTCCCAGAGGCTTTGATTTGGATTAGATCTTGCATAAAAAGACGTGACATTGCTGGATTCTTGAATATCATCATCATCATTTTCCGAGTTGCCTTCATCATCGTACTCTTCTTCCTCCAAGGTTGGCGAGCGAGCATTTAACCGTACTTGGTAGTTGGTCCAGCGGTCAGATCGAGCTTTGGCGGCGTCTTTTCGGGCTTGAACAATTTTTTTGTTGGCGTCCTTGATTCGGATAAAGAGCCTTGACTTTAGATACTTATCCAACGCTTTGCCTGGAATTGCTGGATATTTCAGCTTTAAAGCTTGACAAAGTCCACGTAACACACCGGGATTTTCATTAATCTTGTATTTTCCTCCGTTTTGGTGAAATTGTCGAAATTCATGTTCCAAGATCTCGCATTGGTTCAGCCACAGCAAGGAAGGGACGCAGAGGTTGTCCTTTCCGAGAGAGTTTACCCAACTGTAGGTCCCCATGAGTATTTTCTCTTCCTCAGAGGCCTTCAACTCCGGCAAAACATTTCCCAGTTTGGATGCCACGTACCCCGAGAAGTACTCTTTTCCGCCTTGTTCACAAATCAATTCCGTACGCATGGCTTGTAAAACTTCGTCCACATTTTCTATTTGAAAACTATTAGTTGCAATAGGGTTTGCAGGAATTGTGATGGTTGGGATATCTCCTGATTCTTCAACAGAGCTAGTGAGGGAGTCCATCATTTGCGCAGATAAACAAGGAATATTGTCCTCCGCCTCCACGGAAGACGTCCGGAAAGTGTTGGCACCCCAGGACAAGCATAACAATTTAAGCCTCCTTTTTGCATCAACTGCGGTTGGGTTTGTATTCATTCCACCAAACTTCCGGATAACACTAAAAGCATTTTCTGCCACATCTTGGTTGACTCTGTGTGTTAGCAAGTAGTTCACTCTCATGGAACTTCCAGATAAGTCATTAAATAAGCCTTGAATTGAGTTGATGGATACCAAGAAACCTCTCTGGAAAGGATAAAGATACTTGGCGTCACCAACTCTTAGTTCCAAGATTGCTTGTTCCGTTCTTTTCAACAAGTCTAATTGTTTTGAGAGATCCTTGCCGAAAGGCATCTTGCCATTTTTCAGTTCTTGTACAGTTTTTGAGTTCATAAGGTCAAACCAGTCATTGATGAGCTGGATAAAATCCGCCTGTTTGGGCCTGTTGGAGTGAATTTTTCGCCATAACGCAGCCGTTGTTGCAGAAAACAGCTCCACGGCAGGACGAACACGCATTTTTTCGCGACCTTTGACATTGAGGTGGTGTTGAGTCAGCTTATGGTGGGACCTTAATTCGCCATGGTCCTCATGGAGCAATCTTTCAAAATCCTTTTTTGTCATCTTATATCCTTTGGAGATTTCCAGCCCGTGAGTGAGTAAGTTGTTCCTGAGTAGTTTAATTAAGTGAGGAGCGTCTGCAAACCACCAAATATCATCATCCTGGAAGTAGGGATTCTTGAAAGAGCTCTGAATAATGTACGAATCTGTTTCACTTTGACTTTTTCTGACTTTCACCCCCAACTTGTTCATCAATCCGCGATTTTTACCACCTGGATAAGAATTTTATACTTTTTGTTAATGACAAACCTAAATTACTACTGCTTTTAGTAATATTAAATGATTACCAATTTGATAACTCACCTAAATCGCTCACAACGCATCTTACTTTAAGGCCGGCATTTTGTTGTACAATTTGAATCATGTACATTACTTTCTCCACACTAAAATCGTCATCAAACTCGTACGCGATAGGTTGTTTCCACTCATTCAACAATCCGCGGAGAAAGTAGACATTGAAGTTTACTTTGGGAGCATAAACTTTGTCCTCGACGTCATCGTAGGAGTAGGAGCCATCCAGAGCCATCTCATCAAATACTAAACAGCATTGTTTTTGAAAATCGGACGCTCCTTCAAAATAGTTCTTCATTAAATTGATAATTGGGAAGAGAATTCCAGGTTTAAAATCAATTTTCTGGGTGTGGGCTTGCAGAGTTCTGGTGGCAGGGAATGGAAAGTTCATGGCACGCAAAGCGTCGTAAGTATTGGCTCGATAACGAAGGGTAATTCCTTTTCCTATTTTCTCGTTAGACCACTTGAGGTGATGTTTCCCTTCCACCAACATAGAGATTTGCTTAGCCGTGAATATCTTGAGCAGTCCTTTTTTTAATCGAATTGCTTCCAAACTTCTCTTAGTGCATTTTGTTTCAGCAGATGTCAAATTGATTTTAGCTCTGGCCCGGATTTTTGAGATTTGAGTTCGTTTAAATTCAATAATTCGGAGCTTCTCCTTCCGGTTTTTGCGACTTCGCTGCTGGAAATAATTGTTCCGATCGCGGAGAGTAGAAATTTCTTTCTCCAGACTGCTCAATTTATCTTTCCATGTCAGTTCCAAGTCCACAATTTGTCCGTGTCCATTCAGAACTGGTCCAATTACGGTGCATGTATGAAATTGAGAGGATCCAGATAAAACTTCCGCAGAAAATGTCCGTTTTGATGCATTCTTTACAATTTTCATGCTAGAAGAAATTGAAATATTAAAATAGTATTAGTTCATTGCATTAATTAAAACTAGATTGAATCCGTGAAACTCGATTCACTTCCACCACGGCATCATTCACCACAAGAAAAAAAGCAGCAGAATCTTGTGAAATGCAGATGTCCACGTCTGCAGAGTGAGTTGGGCGTGGGTCCGCTACGTTAAAGCATAAATATTATTGTTTTGTCATCAAATTAGTTATTGGTTAAACTGACAGAATGCTAATTATTTTATTATTATTCAAAATTGTCCTAAATAATAGGATCTGGATAGTACCTCGAGGTATGGCGTCTGCTCGAAGCGTCCTCTTCCCACCATGATCGTCATAATCCACGTCTCGGAAATGTTGGCTGCAGATTCGCATATATTTTGCCCTCCTTAAGTCAGTGGGATTGGAAGGAAGGCATAAAAGGTTCCATTGAACAGCGACAGGGATATTCTTGACCGGAATACGATGGAACTGCAAATTTGCCTGATTTCCCGAACGATTTTTGCACCTAATTGCGTCACAATGCACCATTTTGAAACTGCGCTTCAAGAGTAAACGCATTCAGAAACACATCGAGAGCAGTTTCATATTTTTCCGACATCCAGGGGCCGAGATACAGCTGGGGCCAAGTAGGGTACTTTTCGGTAGAGAATTTGGAAATTTTGGCCCCAGCATTTTAAAAATGACGAGTTTTGAAAAAAGTCATGAACCTGCGCAACTTCTCTATTTTCATTTGTTGTCAAGTGACTTTGCATGCAATATGGTGGAAAACCAACCAAAAACATCTTTGCGCCATGTGAGACCGTGGCAACCCAGCGGAACCAAAATCAGGGCATTTGGCGAGCCAATGCTCGTTGGCTCGCTTCAAAAATTGCTCCGTGTCTGATTTTAGTCTACAGGTACCACCAGGCAGTCATTATAGTTGAGTACCAAATATTTTGTAATTTTGTTTCAAAATAATACCAAAAATTAGCGAGGCAATGGCCAGCGCCAATACTGTTGCATCAGTGGACGAAACCGGAAGTCAGGGGGACGCAGAGCAGATCGATCGTAATATGGAGGCCAAGGGCTCCGCCGAAGTTCTTTCAAGTGAGAAAATTAATGAATCTTTGTCTCGTCCATATTCGTTAATCCTATTTTTATTTTCTTAGGACAGCGAGTTTGTCAACTTGAAAAAGGCAGGGAATGACCTTTTTGCACTGGAGTCTTACGAAGAGGCCATTGTTAAATATGAGGAAGCCAAAACATTCGCCAAGAACAGTGAGGAAGTTGCTGCTGTATGCCATAATATTGGATTTTCTTGCGAAAAAATGGTAATCTAATGTACATTTAATTATTTTTGACAAATATAAATGTACTAGTGTGATTGTTCTTCTGAATAGAACAAATTGGAGGATGCGGTCGAGGCTTATACTGAGGCGATACGTTTGAAGGACAGGTACATCAAAGTTTTGAAACGCCGAAGCAAACTTTTCTGCAATATGGGCCGCTTTGAAGACGCCCTAAACGATATGGTGGATCTGGTCGTGGATGATATTAAAGAACAACAAAATGTTGCTGATGTTGGGCAACCCAACCCAATTAATTTCCAAAACCCGATACAAAATCTGCTCGTTGAAATACTGCTGGAAAAGAGTACGTTGATTTTGAATTATGCATGTATTATTGTTTGACAACTTATTGATTGGTATTTGTGGAATTAGCTGAAATTGAAACGCAACAGGTGTTGACTCGTCGTGCTAATACGAGTCCGCCAGCCTATGTTGTGGAAGCTTTTTTCCGATCCTTCAGCGGTGACCCAATTTCTCGAATATGGAGAGGATGGCAACAATGCCCTGTGGACGAAATAATTGCTTCTGGAAAAGCTGATAACCTCGTGTGAGTTGAGTTTGACCGTACAATGATGTTATGTCACTTATGTCAGTGTGATCAAGTCAAAAGTTTTGTCTCGAATCCTTTTTATTTTTGAACAGTGGTTACATGGCTGCTTTGCGAGATCTTAAACAAAAGAAATATGATGACATTGTGAAGCACTGCACTGAAGAAATTGAAAATCCCGAAGCATCCGCAGAGAGAAGCATTATTGATGCTCATTTCCTCCGGGCCACCATGTTATTTTTGAACAGTGGTTACATGGCTGCTTTGCGAGATCTTAAACAAAAGAAATATGATGACATTATGAAGCACTGCACTGAAGAAATTGAAAATCCCGAAGCATCCGCAGAGAGAAGCATTATTGATGCTCATTTCCTCCGGGCCACCATGTCATTTATTTGGGTTTCTGTTCATAACGATAAATCTATACTTAGCCAATTTTGTATATCCAAGTCAAAAATTTAAAATGTTTATATCTTAGACAATGTCGAAACAAACGGTGGACGACTTGATGAAAGTTGTAGAGTCACCACTTGCTGATGCGAAGGTATTGTCATTACTGAACTATCATTTGCTATCTTGTTGAGTTGGACAATTCAACAAATGAGATTTATGAATTAAGTTTATGAATTTATTGAATTCGGTAGATGAAAAGCGCAGCATATGTGAAACTGGCAATGCGACATACAAACACGCGTCATCCCTTCTGCAAAAAAGATAAGACAGATTCCATTTCGGAAGATTATGGCAAAGTGAGCTCCCAGTCCGGCTGCTCTGCCAGGGCTTTTCTTTACTAAGTTATCAAAGTAACATTGCACTAAAGGCCACTGAATATGTTTAATTAACGAACGCAGGCAGAAGATCTTTGGGCGAATAATCCTGATGTCTATTTTCATGGATCAATGGTATATCTTTTTGATTTTGTTTCAATTTTCCGTGTGTTTGTGCTTATGATTAATTAGTTGTATGTATATTAATATTTTAGCTACTTGTCGATCGTGCTGCACCGTTGCAAGGGCTTCAAATGTTGGAAATGGGAGTAAAGTTATGTGACCCTGCAGAGTCGATCATGCTGAGAACGTTCTACTGGACTTTGAAACTTACCATCACAACTGATGACCAAGAACGCACAAATGCGTACGCGGAAATTAAAAAGTTGGAACCAGACTTTGACGCTCCAGGTTTTTATGATAAAAAATTAATGTATTAAATATTTATTATTATTTTTATTTTATGTGTAAAATTTTATTTTATTATTAAAAAAAAGAATGCCATGAGATGTTTGCCCAAGCGATTATGGCTACGGGAAATTGCGATCCAGCAGAATATAACTATCAATTTGACAAAGCAATCGCGTACAATCCAGAAGATCCGCTTTTCAAAATCAAGAAACGTAAAATAACTTTACAGTGGTTTAAACGGAAACTTATGTAACATTTTTTAATTGTTATTTTTCGAATTTTAAACGGACCTTGATTTGTTCCAGTGATATTCCGGCATTGGCTAGGAGAAAACGGGAAAATGGTGGGGGAAGAGGATGCTCTGGAGGAAATGCGACGCTTTATAGAGCAAGAAGGTCCGAGTAACTTGGCTTACTATCATATCGGCCAAATGGAAATTGTTCGGTATGCGAAACTTGCTTCATATCAAAAAATGAATATCGGTTTTTTTAAATGTTTTTTTTGAAAATATTTTTGCAGTGGAAATGTAGAAGCGGGATTGGAAGCCGTGGACAAGTCGATTGAACTCTCCGGATCCGTTCACGAGATTGAAGCCCGTGTCGCAGCAAAATTTGAAATCATTTTCCATTTACGAGTAAATGATCGCCTTAAGGAAGAAGGACTAGGGGATATGGCTGAACAACTTCGCAATCTAACCATGAAATCTTTCCCATAAATAATCTGTCAATTCTTTTTGTTACAGATTTATCAAAATATTAAACGAATTATGAATAAGAGCATTAGTTAATTTTACTTCATATTAGTGAAAAATGAAGTTTGTATGTATGGGAAATTCATTCAATAAATTATTCAGTGTATCATGTGTAACGCTAGATTGCAGTTATTTTCGTAATACGGATAGAAGGTCAGATTATTATTACATTCTCATTCGTGCCTTGGTGTGCTGAAACTTTATCATTCATAAAAGTTTCCTGATAAAACTAAGTTGAAGTGTATTATAGTATTGCACGTGTTAAAAACCCTGATGATCTGTGATGTGATAATATCAACCTTATCTAAGTATTGCACTGACCCATAGATGATAAAGTCATGTATTCAATTGACTAAAATTATATCATGTCAATCAATACATCAATTACACATTGTCTACCTCATACAGGTGTAGTTTGAAGTTCGAGTTATTCATTGAAGATCGTATTACTGTGTTAGATGCTCATCTTCAGATTCATTTCCTGAAAGTATCTTATCGCCATCATGTCGGTATCTTCGAAGAAACTACGAGAAATAAATTTATTGTGGAAGGAAGATGTCAATAATATTGAAGAATTTGCCGACAACACGGTGACAACGTCAAAGGTTATATTACAATAGTTTAAATAAAACAAAGTAATGGCAGAACAAAATTGTTATTTTTTTTTAATAATTTTCTTTTCATTGTAGTACACCATGTTAAACTTTCTACCAAAAAACTTGTTCGAACAATTTCGGAGAATGGTCAACTTCTTTTTTCTATGTTTAATCATTATTCAGGTAAGCATTGTCATACGGTAGTTAATTGTTCATGGTCAACAATGCATTACACTATTTCAGGTGTCCATTGACATACCAGTGGAACCACTGCCGTATGCATTGGCATTCCTCTTTGTTATCGGGGTCACAGGGTTCAAACAAGGATATGAGGATTGGTGCAGGTTGGTGTAATTACATTTTTATAAGGAGCAACTGTCCTGACTAATTATTTTATAATTTAAATTTTACAGACACAGGGCCGATAACCAAATTAATTTTGCCACGGTCAAAACCATTGATGGCAACGGGAATGTTGTTGTATGTTATCAAATTAGCACATGAGCTACCCGTCTTTTATGCAAGAAACAAGTTGAAATGTTATTCATTTCATTATATTTGGTTTGTATAGGAAACAAAGTCAAAAGATATCCAGGTGGGGCAGTTAGTGAAATTGGGTAAGCCACATTATTCGATGATAACGTGGATCGACATTGTACGCGTTTGTATTTTCAAAAAGGATTAGAAAATTCATTTCGTATGGACTTTAATGTACTCCTATAGATGGGGATGAGCCTGTCCCCTGCGATCTTTTGCTCCTGGCATGCGAATCAACTTCCGGTTTACTGCAGTCATTTTGTCAAATTGTAACAATGAATCTGGACGGAGAAACAAATTTGAAGGTTTACCAATTCGAAGAAATTAATTAATTTTGTGCTCATTTTAATTAATCTTTGTCTTCTAGATGCGATTTTGTGCACCCGGATTAGACTCAATTCTGGAGGAAAATTCCTCCATTCAGCCAGACAAGCTTAAAAAATATTTTTTTCGATATGAACAACCAAATGCAGACTTGTACAATTTCGATGGTCAAGTTACTTCTCCAAGTTTCATAAAACCGGTGAACATCACAATGGAAAATATTTTGTTGAGAGGGAGCAGGGTTAAAAATTGTCGCAGTGTGATTGCTGTGACTATTTATACAGGCGAGGACTCAAGACTCTCGATGAATTCCAATAAAACCAAGACAAGTAAATTTTCAACAATTGAGCAGTAGGTGACATTTGAAATTACCAAAGTTTTAGAAAAGAAAGAGCAATTTTTGGACAAGCATTTTAACGCAATTCTTTTTTTGATTGAATTTAAGCACCATGAACAAAATTGGTAAATGCAAACACAAAAACTATCCAATTTTTTGTACCCGTCCTGGAAAATGTTTATTTTTTTTGTTTGAAAGTCATTGGAATGTTCATTGGACTTTTAATTCTCTCTTCTGCGTCTTTGGGGTTCGGTTTCATGTACAGAAATAACAAGTTTGGTAATAGCTTATTAGAACAGCAAACTAATCAACAAACTCTGATAATACATTTATTTGTAATTAGAAGGAGCTTGGTATCTACCAGAAAATGATGACAGCAATGCCAAATTTGGAGTTACAATGTAAGTTTAAGAATAATTGTTGGGTTGTATGGCGAAAGTGTAGTAAAATGAAACGATGCCCAGATAAAAAATAGGACTACAAATTACCTTGCACTTATTTTACGCAGATTCTTTTCCTACCTCGTTTTATTGTGTTACATGATTCCAGTGTCCCTCTCTGTGACTTTTGGTAATATTATTGTTGAAATTATCATTTACGACAACATCAATCTGAGAAAATTTCATAAACAAAAATAGAGTTACAGAAATTGGGATGCAGTAAATTTTTTGGATGGGACGAAGACATGATCTGCCCAGAAACAGGAGCAAAACCATTATGTAACACATCCGACCTGAATGAAGAACTTGGTCAAGTTGAATATCTTTTCACGGATAAGACAGGCACACTCACTGATAATGATTTAGTTTTTCGAATCTGTTCAATCGGAGGGGTTAAATATGAATACAGCGAATCAAACAAATTAAAAATCATTAAAGAAGATCCAAAAAATTCATTGGAAATTGTCGACGAAAGCTTGTATAATGGGTTCCTTGAGGCCCTGGCTATTTGTCATACTGTCCGAGTTCTACCTGGAAGTGGGGAGGATGGCCTGAAATATCAAGCAAGCAGTTTGGATGAAGAAATGTAAGTTTATTTTATATTAAGTTCTGGAAATAATATGTTTCTAAATTTAACCGGTTTTAGGATGGAAGATTAATAATTTGAATTTAATTTCAGTTTGGTGAAAACAGCCCATTCTTTAGATTTTAAATTTTTGGGGGGTGAAGGTAAAAATTTTACTGTAAAAAAGTTGGGGGACACAAAAAAAATGAAGATTTTAGCAATTCTGGAATTTGATTCTGGTTAGTTTCATTTACAAACTACAAAATCTACATCTGGTATTTTATTTTATTATTTTTTGTCGACGAATTATGGATAGATCGAAAATGCATGTCCATCGTAATCGAAGATGAGACTGGACAGTGCTTCCTATTCTCTAAGGGAGCTGAGAGTTCACTTCTTCCAAAATGCAGTAAAAGTCCCAAGAATCTACTAGATCTCACTGTGACACACGTCACAGATTTTGCAAAGGTTTGTATGACAAATAATGGTTTTTTTCACCTGTCTAATAAATGAATACCGTATACAGTTAGGGTATCGCACCCTTGTCGTGGCATTTAAGGAACTCAACAGAGTTGATGTAGATGAATTTCTCTTAAAAGCTGAAGAATACCACAGTTCTCCACAAGAACTAAAGAAATTATATGTCGAAATGGAGTGTAATCTTTTTGTGCTAGGTTGCACAGGGGTTGAAGACAAATTACAACCTGGCGTTCCGGAAACACTGCTCGCTTTAAAACAAGCTGGAATAAAAATACTCATGCTCACCGGAGATAAGCTTGAAACTGCCATTAGGTAAGGCAGCATTAATTAATTCTCCTGTTTGTTGTTATATTAATAACTGGTAATGATTGGGATCGCTTATTTGTAACTATTCATAGCGTTGGAACATCCTGTGGAATCATTTCAAGCTCGCATAAAGATAATAATGTTGGGAATTCAGACTCAATTTTTGTTGTGGATCAAATGACTGACACAGAAATCGTTGAGAAACGTCTTCTAGAGTTTATGTATGTAACGCAAAATACAGATACACAACTATTATTTGTTTTAAAGACTAAATAAGAATTGTTGCAGGTCGTTGGGGGCAAATAAAAATTCCTTCGTCCTGGTTTTGGATGGCCAAAGTTTCGCCCTAGCCTTCGATTGTTGCAACAACCTTCTTCGTAGTGTAATTATTGATGCCAAGTCTGTAATTTTTTGTCGCATGGCACCATTGCAGAAAAGTCAAGTTGTTCATCTGGTTAAGAGCAATCCGAAAAAGCAGTTCAAAACTTGTGCAGTTGGTGATGGTGGTAATGACTGCGCAATGTTAAGAGAAAGTCATTTGGGAATAGGTAATGCCGATAATTCATGAATATGAAGTATTGGAGTGACAGAAAAATAATTGTGATTATTATTATAGGAATAATCGGCAAAGAAGGGCTTCAAGGTAGTAAACTTTGTAAATAATAAAATGCGCAATAGTTAGTTAGGATAATTTATTGTTATGTTATTAGCTGCACGAGAATCGGATTTTGCGATTGGAAGATTCAGGTTTCTTCAAAATGCCATACTCGTTCATGGATATTGGTATTACACCCGATTGGCAGCTTTGATCACATTCTTTTTCTATCGTGGAGTGGTGTTCATTTTCCAAATTTTCTTGTATGGTTTTGATTCTGGTTTTTCTGCTCAGGTATGAATGACAAACAACAATTATTTAAATCTATAGACTAACAAAATTATTTTATCGTTTTATCTGATCTAATGAAAATAGACAATATTTCATTCCTCTTTCGTGATGTTCTTCACAATTTTATTTACGTCCATTCCTGTCCTGGTCCAAGGGCTTACGGATCAGCCTTTTACTAAAGAAGAACTGCTCAATAATCCCCAACTTTATCGGGGAATTAGTCGGAATTCGCTAATGTCATTCAAGAATATTTCTCGTTGGTATTTGGTTGGGATATGGCATATTCTAATTTGTTACTATGTTCCGAAATATGTTTGGGCTGAGGGCTCTGATATTGATGACTACGGCGGATTTAACCTCTTCGTTAGCACTATAATAGTGCTCATTACAGATACCAAGGTAGATAAGATTAATTCTCCTTAATTTCCGTTTCTCTGTTTTATTATTGTACATTTATTCAGTCTCAAACAAAACAATTTATTATTTGGACTAATTGGTAATTTGAATAGGTTTTAGTGGAAGCACGATACATCACATGGCCAGCTCTGGTTGCTCAACTCTTTTCATACACCACTCTCGTGGGCGTTTATATGCTTGTGTGTCATGCAATGTCGTAAGTCGTTTCATTAATCAAGATTAAGGTCTTATTTTTAGTTTTAATCGTAATTATTTTAGTGATGGCACCGGGTTACTTGCATTTTCTTACATTCCTCTCCTTCAACGGGTTGATGTTTGGTTTACATTTTTGTTGGTTGGAATACTCAGCGTCGTACCGGACCTAATATATTTCGTTGTACAACTAATAATGTTCTAATTTTAATTACGAACAATATACTTTGTAAATATTTTTGTAAATGCGATTTGCGCTTCAAAGTTGGTAATTTGCGCAGGTTTAAAATAGTATTTATTATAACAATAATTAAACAGATGTGAAATAAATTATCCTTGAAATCAACCTCGTTTCAATATGAATAAGTTTAGCACATGTCGGACTACTTCGATTCATATCCTCGGTTTTGATCATGAATATTTCATTAATTACAGATAGTAATGAGGTGGATTATGAAGTGATTGCCATTTAATGATTTATGATGACAGTGCTTCCCAAATGCAAAAACTAATTTAAAATTGTTATTATTGATTTGCCAATGCGACATTCAGCTACATCTGTGTATTTTTTGTACATAATAATATGCCATTTATGGATGTATGATGTATTGCTGTGTGGATTTTTACCTCCCACAACAATTTCCTGGTTGGCAGAGGTCTTCGATTGTTGAATTCATTCATTCGGCATATGGGGAGTTTGATATTAAAATTACTCTGGATTTAACTTGGTTAAGTGCGTGATTGTTGCCTTCCAATGCGGAGCTGCATAATGATAAGTTTGCTATAAAAAGGCGGACAGATTCTTTGAGAGAAATACAATAAACTCGTGCTGCAATTCTGATACAACTTTTCAATCACTTTTTTCCACTCCCCATTAAAAATCGACATGAAGGCGTACGTTGCATTGACCCTTGGACTCCTACTCTTGGCAATGGTCTTGGAAGTCGTTCAGGGTCAAAGGGGTTGCATCTGCAGCTACATCTACAGTCCAGTCTGTGGGTCAAATGGTCGCACTTACTCCAACGGTTGTCTCCTGAAATGTGCTGCTGGTGGAAATACAGGTAAGATATGGGGTTTTGAGATTAAAACAATAATTTTCATTGAGATTCAATAGTTTGTGCAATAATCATCTCATTTTTTGTCAGATTTGTATGAAATGCATCCTGGAGCATGTTGAAACTGAAAACAGGAGGGTATACATGACCGCAATGTACGTGTACCAGCCATACAAATGTGGCAATTAAAATAAGTATTACTTGTGTATTTTATATATTAACAAAATAAATTTGAACTGAATGCGAATTAGCATCTTCTTCTTTTTTGTTTTTATTTGAGTAGTTTTTTAAGTTA
Organism: Folsomia manolachei; assembly: GCA_036491905.1. Classification (NCBI taxonomy): domain Eukaryota; kingdom Metazoa; phylum Arthropoda; class Collembola; order Entomobryomorpha; family Isotomidae; genus Folsomia; species Folsomia manolachei. Next base: position 12,105 of record JAAXNX010000633.1, on the reverse strand, counting down.
TAAGCATTAAGTTTTCATTTTCATATCTGTGGTCTGCTCTGTATGGTAAGTTTGTAAAGTTTAATGCGAAGTATGTTTAAAAAAACATTTTTTCACGTCCAACACATCTGCCTCTGAATTAATAAATTAGGATGTGTCGACATTTACCTTTGCACCAAATTGTGTGGCTGCATAAACAGCGTACTTGACTCATCGTCATCCGGATGGACTACTTTAAACTGTATTAACAAATTGGCTGTGTTGGATAAACATGCCTAATATAACACAATTAATTTTAACTCCACAATACGAGCTGGTCCACAAACTTTTGTTAACCTCAAGCATATTTATGTGGTCCTATCAAANATATAACACAATTAATTTTAACTCCACAATACGAGCTGGTCCACAAACTTTTGTTAACCTCAAGCATATTTATGTGGTCCTATCAAACTTTTCGGATGAAACTTTTCCATGTTACTCGTAATCATGTATTATCATTCGTCTTGGATGACCTAATCCAGCTCATGTGATGTTATTCTCCAGATGCATCGTTCCTATTTGGTTTTATATATAAACTATGAACAAGTCGTCTGTGATGAAAATTTACCTGGCTATGCATCCATATATAAATTATCTTATGAAGTAATGCTAGGTAGCGTTACGTTATAGAGTAAACGTCTGCCGGAACTGGGGAATGTGGTTAAATTAAAGTAAACATCGAATTAACAATAATTACCTGCACTTGTGCCAAAATTAGCATTATTTGTTGGTGAAAAGCTTCGTTCACAAGACCCGGTTTTAAAATTCACTTGTACATGTATTTGTAAATCTTATTCAGGGTGCATATCAGTTTATTGGTCTTTAAATAAAGTACTAATTATTTATTTCGTGTGTGACGCCTTTCCCATTAATCATACATCGCATTCCCGATTTTCTGAAACTACGAATTATTTCCGGAAACATGGATTTTGCGGTATTCGGACTGCTGGCTACCGTTTTGTTGGCGATGGGATTTACCATAACTGAAGGCGATGTCTGTGTTTGTGCTCAACAATATAAACCAGGTTGGTATATAAAATTTGTACTGTTGTTTAATAGTGCATTTTATAATGAGACGCGTTTTATTTTTCGCAAGTGTGTGCCTCAAATGGTACAACGTTCCCGAATCGATGTGTATTGGACTGTGCAATCAAGACAAATCCAAGTAAACAAGTTAATAAATTGTTTTATAAGCATCCATTGACATTCCTAAATTACTCAACCCCAATTGTTTTGGCAGATATAACTTTCGGTCATGATGGAGATTGTGAAGATAAGCGTGGAGATAAGTCGGCCGGAGGTGGTAAGGCTGGAGCTTGGGGGACAACTGCAGGGCCCAACAATCCATACTTGATTGCATTGATCACTTTCACCTTCATGTCATACTTTGGATTCAAATTTTGTATGTAATTTTAGTGTACTAATTTATAATAATTATTGTTTTGAAAATAAAATGCGTCACAGTCACCTGAACTAGTAATTAGTATTTCGGAGCATTGGGCTGGCAATTGACTTGGCACAATTTACATTATTTCCGGTCGGTACAAGGTCTGACGCCTTTGATCAATATTGAAGTTGGGTTGGGCACATAATGTTTACTAGAATTATTAAGGAATGGTTACAATAAGTATCATGCCAGTCACTTAAAATACTTGTCAAGCTACTCCCAATAAAATAATCCAAATTACACTTCATTACAAGAAATTAGCAAAATTGCATAGATTGACTGGATGTATACACGCGATCATAAAATGGCAACTATTGCCTCTTATGAGATTGATGTAGCTTTAAGTGTTTTGCCAATCTTCAAAGAAAGTCATTTCATTAAACCCTTCGGTGGGTGGTGCTACATGCTTCTTACATCTGCAAAGGCCACTGTATATTGAAACTTATATACTCTCAAATAGTAACAAAAATACAAAAATAAAATCAAAATGGAGGCACAACACCCCACTACTCTCATGAGCATTCTAAGACCAGTTTTAATCGTGAATCAAATCGTTGGAGTGTGCCCTCATTCCATAACTCAGGGAGGGGATTTAATTTTTCGATGGAAAACTTTACGATTTTTCCGTACCGTTATATCTCTCATCATTATGTCGCTTTATTTCATTTTTTTGGCAGTTCAATTTTATCTTTCATTTCAAAGAAATCGGTCCATGCCAGACAAAGGTAAGTAGGTGGTTCAATAAATAATGTTCTAATCTTGCCAGCACGTATTGACTGGCAATTTTATGATTCCAGTTAATCTCGCTCTGTGGGTGGGAGGTTCCTTTCTCCCAATTTGCATGCTAGTTGCCACCTACATCAAAAGGAACAGGATGACCCTTTTCTTTGAAAGGATGAGAGAATACAAAATCCCTCTCAAGGGCATGATCCAGGGCAAAAAGACCCTCAGCTATTCAAGGAAACTTTATTTCGCCTACATCTGTCTCACTCTCCTCGGATGCGGATTTGTGACCAATCTTATTATTCGGGATCCCAAAAACGATATTTCTATTTTGTCTTTGATGGAAAGAGAACCAACAACAACAGAAATTGCCCTGGCTTGCTGTTTCCAGTCTTATATTGTCATTATAAAGAATTGCGCAATTGTTTTCATTGAAGTTCTTTGCTGCTCTCTTGCAAAATGTTTGTGCAACACGATGAACGCAATTCGATCCGAGATGCAAAAAAGTTTGGATGCAAGTCAAAAATCATTTTCCAAGGATAACAAGATTCGGGCAAAGAACATTGAGATGGACCCATACGTTCGGAAGGTGAGTGAAGGGCGTAATAACACTCTGCATAATGTCATGTATCCCGTTATCCCATCTGGAAGGGGTGGAGAGAATAATGGGACAAAAGACTTGACCTTCTCTTTGGAACCATATTCAACCACTTCCGGAAATGGTTATTACAACAACGACTGCAAAATTATGGAAGGAACTGGACCAATCATAGTGGCGATCAAAAGATACAGTTGTTTGTCCAACATGCAGCGACTGATGAATTGCATATTTGGTCAGTTACTCATTTTGGATACTGCATTCCTTGTTTTTATGAGCTGTTTGGTTTTATTCCTCCAAATCAATTACATGGGGGCTGAAAATGTGGATGAGGCAGACGCAATTATTTTTACAATTCATTTCTCTGCATTTCTTATTCGAACCATAATCGTCTTCATGAGTTTAGGAGCTGTTTATGATAATTCGATCTGTTTTAATGGAATTGTCACTTCTGCATTAATGGAGGCCAAAAATCCCAACCCAATGGATGTTAATATGATTTTGGCACATTTGTCTACAAATTCAGGAAATCCAATGGCTTTTTCTGCCGGAGGATTTTTTACTTTCTCCAAAAGTTCATTGCTTGCTGTTATGAGTGGAATAATGACTTATGTTGTTTTCTTGTTGCAGGCGAAAAACTGATTTGTTGTTTTATATTTAACCATTGTGTGATGCCAATGCTTTATCTCTAATTGTAAGTATGTTAGCGTAGAAAATTGTATAAATTGTAAATTATATTTAAATGATGCAAAATGAAATATAATTCTGCTTTTGCTGAACCAAGACTGTGTAAAATCACAGTACTACAATTGTATTTTTTCAGTACTGGTTTCTTTGATATAGTGCACAACAGACATAGCCAATTGCATGACAGATAACAATTTGAAGAAGCGAAGAAGTAACAGTTTCGAAGGATTAACACTTTTTAAAAGATAAATATAAACGAATCACAAAGTTTTTGAGCTTTCATGGTAAGAAAATAAGGTGTTCGCACAGAGCTCTCTTGTAAATAAAAACTAGGAAAGGAATGACTTCATAAATTAGAACAATTTAGCTACTGGACCAGCAGCATACGCCACAGGTGCGGCATGGACCTTGGCGACGACTGGGGCGTGTACCTTGGCGACAGCGACGGCGGGAGCTGATCGGTCAACCACTGCGTTGAATCCGTTGACGGGGTCAGCGGTATAGGTCACAGTTCGAATGGAACCGTCGGGCTCAACAAGAGAATACTGTCCTTTAACGACATCTCCGTCCCGAGATTCTTGGTGGTTCTTGGAGTCACCAGTAAGTCCATCGGCAACGGAATATCCGTAGTTGTATTGTGGATGAGGATCGTATGGCTCGGGGGATGCGACGACGGCCTTTGCGACCACTGGAGCATGCGCAATAACTGGAGCGGCCCTGGCGATAACTGGCGCTGGGGCAAGAACTGGAGCTGGGGCGTAGGCGCGGAGAGCTGGTTGGGCGTATGCGACTGGAGCGGCAACCTATTAGAGAAACACATCAAAAAAAGGTTTAGTTCGAGTAGTCATTTAGTAACTTTGGTGTGCATATGTGTATCCAAGATATCAGAGTGTTAGACTGATGACAAGAATAACCACCAAATTGGCCGCAGTGGTTAGGGTTAGATGGAAAGTAGTAAGTTTTTACGGCATGATGGTATTGAGGTGCAGTGGCATAGGCCAATGGAGCGGCTACCTTTGCAATGGCTGGGGCTGCGTAGGCAAGGGGAGCGGCCTGAAAATTATAAAACCATTATGTAATAGAGCGTCGAGATGAAGGCGTTGAAACAGTCTAAAAAGTAGAATCGTTAGAGCAAATTGGAAATATGATTAAGCTGAAAATGTGAATGACGCTCTAATGAATCTGACAAATTGACCCTGCGAAGAGTTTCTACGTACAGCATAACCGGCATAGGCTGGACCCTTTAATGTAAGAGAACATTTGCAAATGATTAGCTAATTACTTGCGAAGCCATAACCTCAACGATTACATCCTATTCAACGTTGTGCTTAAAATTCTCATATCATGCCGTTTCAAAATTTTTGATCAAGGGATCAATACTTACGTGGGCATATGCTGGAGCAGCATAAGTAGCATGAGCAATTGGAGCCTTAAAAATGACAAACAGAAATTAACAAACGATGTCAGGCGGCATTTAATTACATTCCTTTTTTCGGAACGTTACAACTTACAGCAGCATAAGTAGCGACTGGGGCCACAACTCCAGCGGAGGCCACTCCCACAATGGCGAGCAAAGACACAATCTGAACAGAAGATAGGTCACATATTTATTATTATATTCCTTTTCGCAACGTTACAACTTACAGCAGCATAAGTAGCGACTGGGGCCACAACTCCAGCGGAGGCCACTCCCACAATGGCGAGCAAAGACACAATCTGAACAGAAGATAGGTCACATATTTATTACTCAAATTAGTTTACTGATAGGCTAAAAACACGGTCGCCGACCCACTAGGAAACTTACCTTGTACATTTTGTATAGTGTTTTAATTTGTTGGTATGTAAAAATATTTGCTCTGTTTGGCACTTGATCACCGACTACGATGCCTCAACAAGGGTCCCTTTGTATTTATACCTCTGCATGATATCCTACGCCTACCATGACCACATACAGGCCGGCAAAGATATTTAATTTTGTCATAATGAAAGTGATAGATTTGCCTTAAGGAAAATTAAAAAGATCGTATAGTCTAAACATGGGTTCGGCTTCTCAGGTTATAAGATTGAGAATACTAATAAGATAATGTATCCAGCAAGGCGTCCTTTCTACGAATTTTAACATGGGACTCAAGCCAATGTGTACCTCTGCTTTTAGATTTGCCGTAATTGAAAATTCAGTTACATAATAATCTATGCTACACGATGAGATCTTTACAACAAAGCTAAATAACTAATCGATAGTTGCATTGGATTGTGCATATTTTGATTACAACGCGATTAAGAAGGCGAAGGGATCGCTGTTCATGAAATGTTACTGGTGTTTTAGTGGAAGCAAGTCTGCATGATTATGTTGCATTAAATAAGGCCACAAGTATCAATACAAGACATTACTTTACAACTTTACCTGGGTGTGGACGCTAATAATCTGAATAAATGGATTTGCTTTTGAGTAGTGTACAACTGATATTTGAATGGAGCACCTTCAAAATAAAAATTAGAGCTACTCAATAGCAAATCTGTTATTTAACTTTACCTTCACTCGCATCATGCAAAAATTGCGAGAATAATCAACACACATTAGGTCAAGTCATTGATCATTATTTGATGCAATCAAGTTGTAAAGGTACGTCAGCCGGTGATTGTAAGTCTTTGACTTACTAAGAAAACTTACAAACACTTCAGTACCATTTCAGATGCCAGCAGTGTCCCAGTTCACAAAAATTCATAATAAACTTATTCATAATTAGGATGTCAATTTTGTTGTGAAAAGTTGCTCCATTTAAACAAATTCGAAGGTTTGTAACTTTCCATGAGGTTTTTTGCATGCGTTTGTGCAAATTATTGGAATTTTGGATAATCTCAACTTGCCTCTTGTATGATTTTATCCTTCCTTGGCTTGGGGCTAGGTCGTCAGCCACCTTTTATCACAAAATCATTGTTGTAAAAGTAGTATAGTCCATTGTTTCAAAGGAATGAATACTACCAAAAGAAGAGGATTGCGTGGTTGCAAATTTAAATGATGGGTATTACGCAAGAAACGTATGCATTACTGTCAATTGCAAGGATCTGTAGGTTGGGAGAGTTCTTGTCTTGCATTGTAGACTGATCAATTGATAACAAGCTATTGAATCGATATTGGATATTGAATTTCAACCACGTACCATGTAGTTATTTATAAATTATAAAATTACCTTCAAATAATACTTATTAAAGCGGATTGGCTCTCCTTTTCGCTCGCGTCGTGGGGGTCAAGTAAAAAATTGTGAATTGATTTGTCAGATTGGTTATTATTATTACTTAAGCCTGGCCTTATCCATCAATTCAGTGGTTCATGGTTTACCTTGACATGATAAAATTAGTGTCTCTTTTAAATATTATAAGCAAGCTTCCTTGTGAAGATAGCAGTAAATGATAAATGTTAATAAATGTATACAAACCCCAACTTCATTAATATATCTAACTTCATTAATATGCATATGTCTTTGTGGACCTAGATTTTTCTACAAAATTGACATCTTATATGTTTTCTTTAATATTCTAAATAATTCTAATGAATATTCTGGAGCTCAAGAATTAATATGATGGCTTTGATGGATTATGTTTCGGCAATTTGACTCTTACCAATTTACAAAGATGCCAATAATTATTCGGTGCATCTTAACAGTCACACGAGTGTAATTTTATGAGTAAGAATTGGTCCATACCTGTTAATTGCTCGGATTATCAACAAATCGTTACCCCCTTCATGTTCATACATCTTTCAATTAAGCCATTTTGTGGATCGTCAAATATGTTTGTAAGCCCATTAATTGACAGGTTTTTTTCTACAATTTGTCTGATGGCTCTCTATAAATGACTTAATTGATTGAATTATAGCCCACGAGCTTATCAATTTGGTTGGAAAATTCATTGTTTTTGATAACAAAAAGGCTAACAGGTTTTTACATAAAACATGTAGAATATGTTCATTCAGAGCATGTTTGAAACTGTTTTTATCGCCAATAATAAATTATTCGCCATTGATAATTCATTAATTTGTATGTAAAATGAAATAATGAGTTTCCACATTCATTTCGTTTAATGGTTAAATTAATCATTTTAATGCATTCTATAATACTTTTACATTTTGTATTACATAAGACTAATTTTATGTACTCTGATAAACATCGATCGGTATGCGGTGTCCAAATTTGTTGTATTAGAATCCTCAACATACATTTTCAGTACAAAAACTACGAATAAATTTGGTGTTTAACGATAATGCTGAAATCCTATGTTTCATAATGTTACCTGCACTTCCTTTGGCTAAAAGAATTTAAAGAATGCTACTTAGGTATTTATTTCAATATTGTGAAAGGAGTTAAATATCTTATCCTACGTACGACATTTAGATTTACTAAAATTGTCAGTCTTCGCCTCTATTTTCACTTCACTTCTTAAATTGTCAACCCACCCATATAAAAATGTTAGACTACGTTCCGGATAAAGAGTAAACTTGATAATCCGTGTTAAGCTCAAATAATACTAGCATCAAAAATGACTTTCAAAACGGCAAACCCAATTATTAAACTTGTTCACTTCGCTTCTTAAATTGTCAACCCACCCATATAAAAATGTTAGACTACGTTCCGGATAAAGAGTAAACTTGATAATCCGTGTTAAGCTCAAATAATACTAGCATCAAAAATGACTTTCAAAACCAGGGCAAACCCAATTATTAAACTTGCTTCCGAATTTCCTGTCGAATTTTCACCCGATCTTTGACTTGATCTTCTGCAAATTGAGGTGGATGCCTTGGTGTATTTTTTAAATTGAGGAATTTCCACCACATATTTCTGTATATAAAAATTGATAATCTTAAATTGTGTCATAATTTAAATTGTAAATCATTAACTACATTTATTTAAATATACCATATTGTTCCTTAGAATGGGGCCGTCTGGACCTTCGCAGTACATAAAATGTCGTCCATTTCTCCATGATTTTTCTAAATTTCTAGCCACATGTTTCAGCTTCCAATCGAAATTGTTCATTCTTTTAGATACAGAGAGGTTAAAGGCTGAATGTGGGTTGGTGATAAAAACTGTGTCAAAAGGATTCGAGTCCTCCTCTGGTCTTGGCCATTGTTCTAGAAGAAATTGTGGCGATAGCAGATCCGATCCTTCCCTATGTAGACAAAATGTGCAAATTAACAAAAAATTATAATTTCAATTCGTCTTATTGACCCCATAATTTTTATGATCTTTTCTCTATTATCATAAGCTGCTATTATTTTTGTAATGTGACGAAAGGAGAAGACTTCATCAATCAACATACGATTACAACATTTTTCATAAACGAAAAGATCGATACGTCTCATTTTAATTATTTTCCATATTATCAATTTCTGATCTTTTCTTACTGTAATGGGTTGTGGAGCTGATCAACTCTCATTAATCCTTCCCCCATCACATTTGAAATACCAAAGCCTCCAAAGAATGATTGGTATTCAGGCTTAGACTCACACAATGTAAGATTGACTTTGGGATAGTAATGCAACACGGCTTGGCAAGCTTCCTCTTGATTTGTGTAACCGCCCTATACACATGACATAAGAAAATACAAGCATTTATATACAATTCAATTGCGTCCTTTGTGGGAGTGGACAAATAGACCAAGTCCACTTTAGCATGCATTGTCCATTATTACAAAAATAGATGGATTGAATTCTTACGAAAGTAAACTTGTCTCGGTTCGTAGTTGATAATTCGCATTCTAATAGAAGCTCGTCGCCTGGGAATATCCGCACTTCGTTCTTCATACGGTGATGTTGTTGGTATTTGTATGTGTAATTGGAGTCCTGTGGAGCAGACAACAATTTTGCAATAGAGATAATAAATTCCATTAACATGCATGTAAATATATTAAGCAATTAGTTGGAGTAAATTGCGTTGTAAATAGGTATCGATCCATAAATTCTTTGATATAAAAACAAACACTAACCTCTGCAATTGGAGATAATTCCTTCCCATTTCTAATATGTCGAAGACGAATTCCCCTTCCCGTTTCGTGACTATGAAGCATGACACTAAAAACGTTGATGCCACTTTCTGGAATCCCCTGTCATCATAAAAGAACATAAACATTTTAACTACAAGCTCTAATACGCAAATCGTTGGCAATCTAAATTATTAGTTGGGAATAAATCATTGCTTTTCCTGTTCGTTATATACTTAGGATTTACTACAAAATGTCTTACATTTCTAGTACATCCTGAAGAACAGACGCTATAAATTTTAAAGTTCTCTTGGGAGGCTGGAACCGCAAGAAAAGGTGAAACCTGATGCCCGACCTTCAGAACTCCACCGGAATACAGTCTCTGCTCATCCGTAAAAAATAGGCGAATTCCAGAACTGTCAAGCACTACGTAGATAAGAAATAGAGTGTGTATAAGCAGTTGAAAATGTCATATTTTACACAAAACATTAATCAATGGGAAAGAACTGCTTTCTTATTACCTTGCTTCCCAAACAGACTATCGTAGTGAACTTCCAGTTTAAAAAAGTTTGAAATATGCAGATTTTCAGATAGCATTCCAACATGAGCTGGCAACATTTCCCCTGTGTACACATATTATTATGTCCAAATTTAGGTATGGTAAAATGAGCAGTCAAAATGTTTGGCGTGCGTATTTTATGATAGCAAAAAATTTGTTCCTGTCCCAATTCCTAGAGTTGTAAGGGATTAATGAGCTTTTAATGCAAGCCTCAAACTGTGCGTAGGATTACGTTACTTGCTTAGTTGGTTGAACTTGGTTGGCAAAAAAAGCATAAAAAATGACATGAGAATGCACCTTCTGAACCCATGGCCCATGACAAGACAAGTTGGGTGCAGTTGTTGACCCAAGAATTTGTATTTTCATCCCCACGACCCTTGTCGCATTCTGCCTGCTCTCCTAATATTTCCTCGTGACTTATCCGCTTTTGGTTGAATGTGTGAGATGCACCATTACTAGGATTTAACGGAATGCGACACTGGTAAAGAGATATTCCGTGTATGGCAGGTTCATTTTCTTCTGTGATCAACGGACGGTACTGGAAAGAAATATCATCAATCACCCCATTCCCTAAACTTTACTCATTGTCAGTGTTGGACTAAATTGGTATTTTGTTACCCACCCCGATCAACTGAATCTTCTTCTCATTTAGATGCCCGATTGGGAACTTGAATAGTTTGCAGATGAACAAGGAATTTTTTGAACCATCAATGTCAACCTGTAAGAAAGATTAAATGAATTCAATGAAAGAGTCAAACTGCATATTTTTATTGGATGGAAATGTGTGGTAGAGCATATTATAGCACGTACATTTTCCAAAGTAAGATCCCAAACTTTTATATCCGGTGGTGGTTCTTGTTAGTCCGTCGTCTCCATCAGGAAATGGCAAGGGTCGATTGGGAAGTCGCATATGCACGTGGCGTGTTCCTCTTGTTGTAGGCCCGTGCCACGGAAACCTGCTAAATTCCGCAGGGTCTTCCGAATGCCATGACCAAATCAATCGCATTGTGTCATTCTACAGCAGTATAATGTGACAAAGAACAGTTAATGATTTTTTTACCAGTCGAAGTAGTGTCATTTTCAAGTTATTCATTGAACAAGGTAAATGTGGACAAAGAATGCAAAAGTTGACAGTTGGGTCAGTTGTCCGGATGCATTCAACGGAAAAACAACTGGCCAAATGCCCTTCCTTTCTGTCAACCCTCGTTCAAAATGTCAAACTTACACATGCGGTAATTCATCTGTCATTTTAACAGGACCTCGCAGTTCATGAATTTGACAGAAGCTCTATTTTAGCCATAAAAGTAAAGCAAGGGCGACTTGTTCGCCTGCATAATACATATATTGCTAAAAAAAACATCTGCATCTGCCATGCACCTGACATTGTCTCATGCTCTTGATTTTTTTGATTTGCAATATTGTACTATGTGTAATTAATGTTGTATTACGATACCTGGCGTGTTAGGTAACACAGCTAAAGTGTCTCAATTACACCAATTACAACATTGATTATGTGAACTACTAAACTTTGCTCTTGCCTTGAAAAACTGGTTCACATGTTCCTTTACTGAGAAATGAGGTAATAAATGTAAATGCATTTACGTTAAAGTGATATTTTATGACTTTGTGATAAAAGAGATCATGCTGCCAATCTACACTTTTGCGTAAGCAATGGGTTATTAAGATTTGAGTCAAATAAAATTCCCTCATGACCGTTGCCAACAATCAATGTAATTTGCATGTAGGATAGAAAATTTAAAAAATGTTTAAAAATCTTCTTACGACAATGCTAATGTCATGTTCCTCGTCACACGTTTCCCATCTCCTATGAAATCTCACAGTTGTTTGATTATCTTTTTCAGCAGCTGCAATTAAAAAGTAATCTTGCTGAGGGTCTTCTATTGGTTCAACTTTTCCTACCCCGTGGTAATCCTGAAATTCAGTTTAGTATCTTTATGTTTTACTCATTTTTCAAACTGTAAATCTCTAACTCCATCAGTTAGGAACTAATTTGATCACCTTCATATGAGGAGTCCCACTAGAGTCCACCCACGCAATTACGATGTCACTCCCCTCCATGTCACCATTCGGGGA
>JAAXNX010000632.1:0-25540 GCA_036491905.1 Folsomia manolachei | reverse complement strand
TCTGTCCTTAGTACTACACCAGTTAGTGCTTGACATATTGCAAATTGCAATTGCAAGTAGGACAGAAGCTTGCAATTTCTCGGTTTCTCTTAGTGGAAGCGAGCAAAAAAAAACAAAAAGATAACATGCATGACATTATATAGTCATCACTCATCACCTCCAAGATATATTTAGAATCCAATTACCTAACTTGAATTAAGGTTAATTACTTATTGTTGTTGGCTAATATCTGTAATGCAGTTCATTTCCATGTAATTCCTCATCAGCATAGATATATTATATCACGTCGTTCCGTTATTCCAGTAAAATAGAAATAACAGTTACTCACATAACATACAAGCGTGAGTATAAATTTACAAAGGAACCGTGCGGTAAACGACATCAAATGTATATACAATATATTTGCCTAGTATTTGCTGATCCTTGAATATTGGTTGTAAATTTTATAATTATTGTTACGCCACTCACTACTTCATACATTTAAGAACTTTGAATCTATAGTGTTCATTTACTACACTTCTAGTTGCAATTGGTTGGTATTGATTATTTTTGGGTCCATGTTGTGATCCGAAAGTTTTTACTTGTAAGCAACAAGAACAAGTTGTGGCGAAAATTACAAAACATTATATATTTGGATGAGCCACGGATTAATGAGCTCTTACATCTTTTTCACTGGAGGGTGGACTACATTTATGTATACATTTTAATGGGGGATATGTATTAATATAATCGTAGCAATAGTGCTGTGGAAGAATGTCCGTGGAAATTTTTAACAGAGAATATTCTGTAGACTATTTCAGTGCTGTGATACTATTCGTAATATGTATTCAACAGTAAATAGTAACACTAAGATTAGTAGAATTCACAGACGGAAGTCTAAATAAATAATCTAAATACCTGTAAGCTGGCATAATTTAAATATTATGCCTGTCTAAACGTAGAATTCTACCCGATTCCCTGCGTATACCTCAAAAACTTTCTCATGCAAAATAGAACCAGAACATATAAACGAAACGAATGAAAACGACTAAAACATGCTGTGTATTTATAATATACGCGACTCTAAAGAATAATTTACGAAGTTTTCTGAAATTCATGCTCAGTTAACCCGTAGAACGCATGATGAGTGTCGCTCATTCTGCAAACCACAAAGGTTGGTAGGTAGCCTTTGCGGGACTCAGAGGGCCGAATGCCATGGCCATCGGAGGATGGGTGCTGAAAACGGGTGGCAGGTGGGCAGGAGGTGGTAACGTGTGATGAGGATTGTGATGAGAGGCGTGGGCGTGTGCTGCATGAGCAGCAAGAACCGATCTAGCACTTCCGTGATGTGCCGGCGGAGGAAGAGCACTACAAAACAGGGAATAATGAATATTAATAATCGTTGCGACATAAGCTTCAACTAATTCATAATGACATCCCTGATATAGTAACTACTACTCTGATTAACTTACCCAGGCGTAAACGGATTTAGTTGATACGGACCAGTCGGTTGACCACCGGTCATGTAAACTGCATTTGCGCCGTCTTAAGTATAGAAAATATAATTTAGTTACTACTACTGCTACAACTATTGAGAGTTATGAAATTATATTGTTTTGTTCATACTGTGATTTCCACGTCGAAACAACTCTTGCGTAGAAGCGGCGTACAAGCCTGGTGGCGGCGCAGGTGGCGGATGAGGAGATAGCCCTCGTCCTCCTTGAATTAGGATCTGTCTCGGTGTTTGAGGGGAAAGGTGGCGACTTCCACTGTGATTAAAATTGTACATTGTTAAACAATGAAATATCAACAACTAGATCCATATGAAATGGTATAAAAATATAATTCAATACAAATAATTAAGTGCATACTTGAAGTCCTGTCTGTAGGAATGAGACTGAAGTGCGCCAGGCCAATTCGAGCACTTGAGATTTTGATTGTGAGCCTCCCTCAGCAAATGGGCATGAGCCACCATATCTTGTCCAGTGATGTTGTCATTTCTATGAGCCGGTGGAGGGAAATGGCCGCCATGTAATATATGGTATTCACCATTGCTTACCAGTCCGTTCTGAATGCTTGAGGAAGATGAGGAAGAAGAAGCGCAGTTGCCATTCATACCATTGCCATTGCCTGAGCTTCCATTTTGCGAGTGGTAGTACTCCCTATTTCTAGATTAATTTCAATAAATTAGCTGTTTACTAAAGTAACTTTCTAGTAATACAAACAACATCAACTTACCCATTGTGATATCCTTTGTTGGATTTGGGAGTGTCGTGATGGTCATTATTACCGTTTGAATGGGTATTGTTATCATGATGCACACCGGGCTCTTGTTTCATGCCAATGAGACACTCCGATTGGGCCTTTGCCAACAATCTCTTCTTTTGAGAGGCGTAAGAAGTAATCAGTTCAGGTTTTACGTCTCGTGCGACAGGCCCCTGTTTCTCCATCGGGGCGTGATGACTTCCGGAAGAATTGGGATGGACTGATGATGATGAATGATGTTGATTTTCGTTATGCTGATTCTGATTGACGTAATTAGAGCTACTTGGAGCTGTGCAATGCTGGGACGCGTTATGTCCTCTAGATTTCACAAGCATTCTGTGCTCTTCATCACTGTCTCCGACTGTAACGCAAGAAACTATATTCCGTCGCCTGCCAGAATTGTTTCCATGTCCGTGTCTTGGTGACGGTCGGTGTTGGTGGCTCTGGTTCTGACTGGAACTGTAAAACACGAGTTCAAGTTATGCCGTGATTACTGAAGAATAAGTGGAATCTTGCAAACGTAAAGACTTTTAGCAGCAAATATGATAAGGGTATATTTTTTAATAAAACAATTAAATAAAGAAAAATGAATACCTTCTGTATGATTGTTCTTCCTGTTGTGGGGTAACTGCTACTACGGAGGGACACTGTGCTCCTAAAGAACATTGTGGGACTTTTGAGTCAACACAAGCGCTACAAGTGCGGTCTCGACAACTACAATAAAAGAATTACACAAAATTACAAACTGGTAAAAGTAGCAGCGGACGCGTGATTTGCCGTAGACGACACGCTAATTTAAAAGGTGTGAAAGTTGAAGAGTAATATTTTAGATAATTTACAGCATAATTCATATCGTATTTACCTTGCTTCATCATCACTGTCGGAAATTGTAATGACAGAGACAGCCGGAGACGGAGTGTCTCGTATAGTAATTGTGGGTTGTCGAAGAGATCCACGAGCATTCGAGGAAGCATCTGGTCCTGAATGATTTCCACTTTCTACGCCTTCTGGTGGAAAATTGGTGTTGTAAATGATAGTACCAATTGGAACATCAAACTTTGTGGGTTGATGGCTGGAAGTATACGGCACATTTCTCGAAGAAGAATGGGCCGGTTGATTGTTATTCCATGCTCCGCCTAAAAATCAATTTAACAAATTCAACCCATAAATGATTGTAGCTCATGTTATGTTGTTAATTGTCCTTGTTCATGTTCACTAACCGTGGTTGTTATTACCACTGCCGGGACTGCTTTCTTTTATTCGTTTCTTAACGGGACTCAGCTGGGTCACGTTTTCTTTCTTAACCCCGTGACCATCATAGTGACCAACGTTATGAGAGGAACTGTTACCGTTGTAATGGTGAACTTTTGAATGCGCTGGGATGGAATTTCCAATGTTATTACTTCTGTTCCTGTTGATAGAAGAGCCACCATTTCCCATCGTACTACTATTCCCATATGATAGACTCGAATAGGATGTTTGATGTGCTAAGGGGGGTTGTATGGACATTGGGTGTTGGGGATGCCCAGACGTAAGCACCATATGTGGTTTCAATGACGCTGCCGCAGAATTAGAGTTGACACCGAGTCCCCCATTACGTTTCCCCCATGGGCCTTCCATCAATCCTTGAGGCTCATACATTTCTGCTAATTCAACAGGGAAGATGTGAGCTTGGCGCTGGTCCTAAAAGTAAATTAATATGTTGTTATTCAGTTGGACTAAAAATGGGCAAAAACTCTAACGGGTACTGTACAACTGTACTATTATAATTGTTTACCCTGTAAGAGTTGTTCATTTGAATAATAGCAGCTGAATCAACGAGCAATGGTCGTCCCCAATCTGCAGAATCGGGAATCAATGGCTGCTGAAGTTGTGGAGCTCCAGGGTGCGGGTGTGGACCAGGCCAGGTTGAAGGTATTACAGCAACCTGTCGACCAAGGCGACCTAATCATCCATAAAAAAATGAAAAGTAAAGAAAATGATCTTTTGCAACTTTTTTTGACAGTTAAATATGTAATCGTATTACTCACCGTAACTAGAAGGGTTGGATTTCGGATCATCCATCCATTCATGGGCACCTGCCCAAGAAGTCTGAACGCCCTAGGTTAAAAATAAGCATGTAATTGACAATTATCATTCATGCTAGAATGACTAATGGACTAAAAATCTGCTAAAAAATTACCGTAACAAGCATTTGCCTACTGGCTCGGTCAACCATGGACACTGGAACATACTGTTGTTGCGCCGCTGCAACCTGGAATGTAACAAAAAGTGTTTTTATTGATTACTAAGTTAATTGCGGCTTAGCTACTGAGTAAGTCTGAAACATACCTGATACGGCGGACACAACAAAGGAGGTACCAGTTGAGGTGGGAAATCTCCTCGACCTCCATGGGTAGAATACTGTCTATGGTGATTGGATCTGCCGTACAACTGATATTGATTTGCAAGAGAAGGAGGAAACGCTAATGTGACGTTAGCAGCGGAAGATGGAACCAAATTTGCAACAAGAGATGCAGGAGGACCCTGGTTGGAGGCGGATACAAATGTATTATTTCCTCGACGACAAACTTCCATCATCTGAACACTAGCTTTCACATTAGAACAATGTGCATATTCCGCAAGATGCGCCAGAGTCACGAATGAATGGTTCAATGCTTCTCCTGGAGTGATGCGACGCTCCTATAGGTTGTTATAATTAGGTTATTATAGTATAGTACGGACTAAATAAATATTGCCAAAAGTGAATGCCGAACCTGATCCATCGTCAACATCCTCTTTAACAAGTCAATAAATTCTCTTCTATCCGCTTTCTCGGCCAAGAGTTCACCTCCTTCAAGGTCAGTGGGAACGTTGACTTGTCCAATATCATCAACACAGTTAAAAATGTACTTTCGAGCTTCTTTTGACTTGATATTTGTTTCGGCCTCGTGTTCTTCTGGAGTTTTAAGTCGCCAAAATGGATACGTACTATCCAAATCTCGATAAAAAAATTTTGTAGTTTTTGATGCAGAATTTAGCATGTGCTCAGTCGGGAGCCCTTGAGTTTGGCTGATGTAGCGAATTTGATCATATTCTGATGACCCAGGATAAAGTGGCCAACCAAGGAACAGTTCCGCTACGACGCAACCAAGGGACCACATGTCAATCGCCTCACAAAATGGTAGACCTATAAAATACGATAAACATAGTACTTAAATCTTATCAATAACCAATAACCATATACATGTCAAGAGAAAAATAACGTACCCAATATAATCTCCGGAGCCCTATAATACCGTGACTGCAAATACGTATTACAGACCGCTTTTGAAACGTGGGAAGCAGACCCGAAGTCAATCACTTTAACGCGATACGGTTGTCTGGCTGGATCAACCAGCATTATATTTTCTGGCTTGAGGTCCGCATGAATTAATCCAAGTTGCTGGAAATATTCATACAACAGTCAGATATGAGCATTTCATCAAGAACTTCAACTTTCAGCTGTAAAATTTTGTAAAAACAACATACCTTGAGTTTAAGCAACGCTGTCAGCACTTGTTGAAGAATGGGTCGAATGTATTTCAGTGGAAGAGGTGAGAATTTATTCTGTTTCAGAAAATCGTACAAGTTTTGCTCCAGCATCTCGAACACCAAACAAGTGTGATTTCGGTGATGGAAGCACTCGAAAGCTCGGACAAAATTAAATTCGTCTGCATCTTCTTGACAAAGTCGAGAGAGAATGCTTACCTAATTAGAACAAACAAGGTTTTTTAGTATCTGATGAATGGAGGAGTACGGTTCATCTCATAATAAAACCTGACAAGTAACGATCAATAAATAATATAAATATCTTACTTCAATCTGCCCCTGTCTAGCATACGATGGATGGTTCTTAAGGATCTTGATGGCGACAATCTCATTTGTCCCTTGTTTCCAGCACTTGACCACCTGCAAAGCAATCAATCCAACAAGTTAAGTTACCGTACTGCCCACTACCCAAGATATCCTTTTGCCGTCACTGTATCTAATCTTTGCAGTATAAAATACAGAAATTAATTAATTCAGTTTACCTGGCCAAAAGTGCCTCGACCAAGAAATTCCAAGACTTCATAATGAGTCTGTGAGGTCATGGAAAAAAGGACCTCATGTTGGACAAGTTGGTAGTCGCCATCTCCACCGCTGCTAACCCCGATGGCAGCTACTTTACTTTGAACCGCCGTGATGCTGGTTGTATTACAATTCGACGTATGAGAAACACCGCTCTCCGAAATACCATGCCCACCTCCCAATCCTCCTTCCGCTTCTAAACACTTGCGCTGTTTAATTAAGAAATTCATTATTATCGTTACATATTCAATGCCAAAGAATGCAGTTTATATCCGTTTTGTACCTTTCTGTTGCAACGATGGTAATTGGAGGACGACGAAGAAGCAGAGTCGTGGTGTGCCTTGGTCGCGGAAGTTTGCTGGATGTGCGCTGCTGGAGGTTGGGGTGAAACCCCTCGCTCTGACACATCCCCGCACAAATGATGCCTCCCTTGTCGACACTTGTAGTCCCCCAACCAACAGCCACTACCGCTACTACTACTATCCGCTACGGCAGTTACGCAGTCGAGGGTAACGGGTACCGGTGCCTGTGTGTGTAATAATAATGGGTTCAGAACGTTAATATACATCGTTCCCCCTCACTCAGCCAGCAACAATGAATCACTCAGAATCTAACGGTCACCACCTATGTGGGTGGGTGGACATAATAAGCAATGAATTCAAAACACCCATTCATTAATAAACACCATATTATTATCTTTCTTGGCTTGTGTGGCTGGAGTACAGCCGCTGGACAAATGATAAACCCAAGTAAAAGATAGATTTACTCTACTAGCCAGAGTAATCAAATCCTCAACATTGAACATATAATAACCCAATTATCTGATTGATTGAACAACCCTAATAAACGGACTTAATAATTAAGTTAACTTACGCTCAACATTCTTATCATTGACCCATCCGGGTAGACTACGTCTAAAAAGTTGCAAAAGTAAATGGGAGGAGGAGACCAGGGAGAGTCAAATCTCGCCATAAACTCCAACATCCCCGGAGTATCCATCTTTGGATACAGTTAGTGGGGGTGATAAGCTCGATACAATTTCTACTTATCTTTATCTACAAATTGTTTATTGGAGACTCGTCGAGAGCCTTCTCTCAACTAAAATCTACCACTAGCCAGCATCTCTAAGATTCTCGAGAAATCAGCTAGATTTTTTGGAGCCCCAGTGCGTGGTTTTTCTACCCTAAACCTCTGGTGTCATTATGATAGCTCTTTGAAATGAAATTTAAATTGTAGCCTACAATTTCCAATCTTTGGCACTTGACAGATGATACTATTTTAGATGAGGGAAGGGGAGGTGGGGTCCCCAGATTTTATGGGAATGATGTAATTCCTACGTAATTGTAGGCATATCTTGGTTGCATTTTTATACAGTCACTGACCCTGGCTTGCTGACTGTGCAATTCCAGTCGCCGGGCAGTCTCATCCTCCTCACCTAGTAAAGTGTGACAGTTTGCCAATTTCGACAGCAAGTCACCAACCTGCATACCCTTCCCTTGTTAGTGGATGACCGGAACCTATTTGTTTGGCACAATCGCCTTGTACATGTTGACCTCTCAAGAGGCAGGTTATTCCCCTGGTTTTTCACGGTTGAAAAAAATACTGTCCTAAAAAAATGAGGGACTTTTGGATTCTCTGAGTATGGACGTGATTGTCTTTCTTTTTATTAGGCTTCTAATTTATATTGCAAGTTGAATTTAAATTGGATATGGAATCGGACAAGACGGTCAAGAATTCCAGGCATTGGAATTACTAGTTAGGTAATTAAAAGTTCCTATTTAATCCTGATAAGCGCACTGAATTATTATCATCCACAGAAATTTGAAATTCACACTAAAGCTCTTTCATTCATTTCATTCAATTGTCAAGGAAAAGGATGGTGTTATCTTGTTGGTAATAATATAATGCTAAGTAATTCCACTGATTGTAAGATGTTGCAAAAAATGGTGAGCTAATCTAAATTCCACTTAAATGAAACACTTCGTATTTCGGGGAGTTTAAATAACCTTGACTTCCTTTTAAAATGTAATTATTGTAATTGCTCTAAATTGGTCAGATATTGAAAGAATAGTTGCCGTACATGTATGTTGCGGATTTGATCAGTCTTATTAATTTACATTGGTTTCTTTGAGTGATTGATTGATTTTGGCTGGCGTTGATGATTTATTTTTATTTTTATTAAATGACTTACAGTGTGTTCAACCTTCCTCTTTTTTGAAGAATGAGCTGGCTGGGGGATTTGGTAATTGTGATGGTGACCTTGGAATGAGGACAAATTGAGGCTTTTGACACCACCGTTTCCAGAAGAGACTGCTTGATGAAAAACTCCGCCGTTAGAAACTCCAACTGATGTCGGGGAGACAAACATGTCATTCTCGACCTGAAACAAGAACAAATTCTAAAATTACTGACTTTGAAAACAACGGCCTTGTTGGAGAAGTTTGGAATTCAATATCCGAATCAGATGACACTTTGTGATTTGTACCATTGTATTACAAATTTACAACTATATTCCGTAAACGGATTAATAATACCCTTTTATTATTTGACTTATAGAAAACCGAACTACATAACTAATCGTCGTCGACGGTTCGTCCTTGTGTTTGTGTATTCCTTTACTAATTGATCTGTGGTGTCTTTCACTTCAACAAAAAATGAATCCAATTTAAATAATCGAAACAAGCTCACCTCCCCTCGGTGAAGTGGTTTTTTGAAAGCACTTACTATCTGGTAATTGGATGTCATTGGTCATTAATTCCTATTTTCATCTACTACTGGATGACGTCAACAAATTCTATTAATTCAACTTTCAGTTTCCTTTAAGAAGGAGAAATGGAGAATGGCTGCCTGAATATAAACAACTGAGTTGAATTTGTTTGTGCTTACGAGACGTCAAATTACCTACGACACAAAGTAAGTGAGTCGTTTCACTACATCCAGTAACTAAACTAAACTCCTGCACTTACTTAACTTGATATGTATCTGATTTAAACAATTCATTGAAATCCAGGGGCGTCAAATCTTCACAATATTCACCGATTAAGCCAGCTTTACCATGACCCCATCCACCCGTGTTTCACAACAGAACAAACTAGAAAAAGTGCATATCTAATATCTACGTCAGCGACTCAATTATACAAGCAAAATCTCAAGATTTACAAACTCAACTATAACCCTTTCTCCTTTTTCTGGTATCGATGTCATCAACAAAAAAGGCCATATAGTAAGACTAAATCAGCAACTTTAAAGTTCTCCTTTAACAAAAGTACGTTTATTAATTACTTACCCTGTGCAAAATGGTTCACAGAGACCCGAATGTTCGTTCTCGTCCCTGTTCTCTTCATAAAATTATCTCATCCCTTACAATTCAACCGTATGGATGGTAACACACTCTGTCCTCAGCAGGATGGCTGGGAATTGGTGATGGGGGCAAGTAAACGTATGTCTTCACTCACTGTTTTACTTCAGGTCAAGGGATTACTAGGTCTTGACACCTGATTGATGGTGATTATCTTTAATTTTTGAAACAAAACAGGAGAATAGCAGAGACAACGACTTGCTCCTGCTATTGAAGACAAGAGACTTACTTGACTCCTGTTACTTACTTTACTGGGATTCGAATCAATGGTTGAATATATATGTGTAGAAAGAGAAGGAGAAACCTTATGCAATCTCGTATACAGAGGATTCTACCCCAACTCTAGCAAAAGGATATGATTCAGACAGGCCTCCTAAAAACACGACATTGCTAAAGGAGGACAAAACTAGGCAACGCCGTACCCTTCATCATCATCACCCCCAAGTAAATGGAGCTTCGTCATTCAAAGATATCTCTTTCTATAGGAAAAAACCCACAGAGTTAACCCCACTCAGGTCAATCTGACCTCATCATGAGTATCCCTTCCCTCAGAAATGATAATCCTCACAATATTCCTCCCCCCTTTGGTGGCACGATGCCTGTGGAGCCTCCAAACTCCGACGCTACCGCCCCTGAATAAAACCTGAGCCCATTTCGACATTTTAAGTATTTGCCTTCATTTTCCCATGCATCCTATATTGGTTTGGTGGAAGTTGAATGTGACCTAGTGAGACTCTTACTGTGAGGGAGTACAGAGTTGCAAGACTGGCATGACTCTGTAGCATCCACAGGATGGTTAGATGAGATGGCGGAATACTCCTCCTTTTCACCTGAGCAGATCTAATTAACACAAAAGGTGGATTGAGTGCCCATCCATGTGTATGTATGTCTGTTAGTTAGTTGTCTGTAGTAATCCAAAGACTAAGAATTGTATTCATCCCAATCCCATCCCATGTTAAATGATATTTTGTGTGTTGCCTGGAGCAGACAGGGGTTTTTTGCATCACATTATTTTACTCCTACTACCAACTGACTGGTCGTCCATCCCTCCACCATTCATCTCATCATGAGGGATGAAATCAAGAGGAAGAGTTAAATTTCACGGATCCCTTCCTTGCTTTCAGTTTTCTCTTCCAAATTCTAAAATTTCAAATTATTTCCCAGAAATAAATAAATAGACATCAAATAGAAACCCAGGTGAGGCTTATCTTTGGGGAGAGAGAACGGGGTTGGTGAGTCGAGTGTGGGGAAGGATTTAGAGAAATCCCGGAAGTGAGTCAATATATTTGGAACAACCAAATAAAGGGTGGTGGATTGGAAACAGATTTGAATTTATAGTAATGTAAGTATTCCCTTATCTTATTTATTTGTGGTGATTATTGTTGGTTGAGTAATTGTTTGCTGAGTTGGGCGTGTTATTGTCGTCAGTAAACTGTGGTTCAATTATTGAAGGGGAATGGTGGTATTCAAGGATTTGAACACATTTTTGGGATTGATAACTTTTCAGGGCAAGAAATGGCGACAAACAAGGATCGCCAAGGAGCTTCGTGTTCGTATCATAGAGATAATAGTAGTTCGGATACAGAAGACTATCACGACGTGGATGAGAGGAGACGTCGTGTTTTCAAATCAAGACTCAGGTATGGAAGACATTTTTAGTTTAAGATGATTTCATTGTTTCGTCATTAAGTGACCATCATTGATTGATAATCCACAGTTACGCCAACAGCTCTAAACCCAAACCATGCAAACCATGCCTTGTCCAGAAGTCTAGTATGACTGCTAGTAGTGGAAACAATACTTCAACTCCAAACAGTCCATCAAGCAGTGTAGAATTAAGAACTGACCGCGATCTACCCAGTGGCTCAATTATCAATCACATCCCCAGCTCTACTACTAACGTGCAATTGAGAAATTCTCCAAAACACAACACGGGGTCACGCAACAGGTAAGGAGGGGTCAAATTGTTGACTAAAAGTAGAACGATGGCTTTTTTTTGGCTAATTGTTTTTTAGTTGGCATTTTAATTTTTATATTTGTTTTGCCTAACACCAATTAACAAGTTGAAATATAAGCAGTAGAATGGATAATAGAACTAGATCAAGTCCGAACATATCTAGTAGGGGACCACATGCCCATCATGTTCATGATATCAACAGGGACGGTGGCAGCGGGGCCGGGTCAATTGGTGGAGCAGTAGCTACGGTGGCTACAAGCATGTCAAACTTTTTTATGGAGGACCGAATTACGCTTGTTGTGGATAACACACGATTCGTCGTTGATCCCAACATTTTCACTCAATTCCCAAATACTATGTTGGGAAGGTAAGTCCTTTTATATAGTTATGCTGGGTTATTTGGATTATCGTGTTTAATATAACTATAATTAAATTTTGGTTTCTATCACAGAATGTTTAGCTCGGGAATCGAATTTGTGCATCCAAATGAGCGTGGCGAGTTTGTTGTGGCGGATGGCTTATCGGCCACAGTATTCCGTGCTATTCTCGAGTATTATCGCGGTGGACTTATTAGATGTCCACCTGCCGTCAGTGTTCAAGAGCTAAGAGAAGCCTGTGACTACTTATTAATACCCTTTGATGCCAGTACCATTAAATGCCAAAATTTAAGTAAGGCGTTATATAATTTTTTGGTATTTGATCGAATGAGTAAATACGGTTTGGTTTGATTTCGACTTTTTAACAGGAGGCCTTTTACATGAACTTTCAAATGAAGGAGCTCGGCATCAATTTGAAGCATTCTTGGAGACATTGATTATTCCTCTCATGGTTAATTCTGCAAATCGAGGAGATCGAGAGTGCCATATTGTTGTTTTACTTGATGATGACACAGTTGACTGGGATGAGGAGTATCCACCGCAGGTATGACAGTTGATTTATTTATTAATTAACGACAGTGTTACAGTTTGATTAACTTCACTTGGTAAACCGTTTGTCAGATGGGAGAGGAATACTCGCAAAGTAAGTATTCAGTCACTTTGGATCAGGTGGAACACTTTACTAATACTAATTTTATATGTTATGTTTTTACAGCTGTCAATAGCACCGCATTGTATCGGTTTTTCAAATATATTGAGAACAGAGATGTTGCCAAGCAAGTGTTGAAAGAAAGAGGCCTGAAGAAAATTCGACTTGGGATTGAAGGATATCCAACATACAAAGAAAAGGTTACTTGTTTTTTTCAGTTTTTTCTTATGAAAAAGTTTTCATTTAAAATATGTCCTTGCTACCTCCTTGTACCTAGATAAAAAGACGTGCCAGTGGACGAGCAGAAGTTATTTACAATTATGTTCAGAGGCCTTTCATTCGGATGTCTTGGGAAAAAGAGGAGGCTAAAAGTCGCCACGTTGATTTTCAGGCAAGCCGATAAACTAATGCTCGAAGAAAAAACTTTCCTATTAATAAATTTCTAATTTTAATCATATAAATTGTAAATTTTGCAGTGTGTGAAATCCAAATCAGTTACAAATTTGGCAGAGGCTACTGCAGACCCGGATCCTGCTGGTGGGCCAATCAATCAAATTGAAATTCATCCACTATTGGATGGTCCCATTATGAACGTCAATGGCGAAGCCGGGCGAAACTTGGCTGGACTGCTTGACCTCCATGCTGCTGCGCAAAATTTACAACAGAATCCTCCTGGTTCTCCATTGCTACGATTGCATTTACATGACGCAGAACGAGAGCCTGGCCCTCCGCCTCCACCTTCTGATGAGGCCTAATTTGTCTTGTCAGGCATGCCACAAATGTAAAAGCGACACATCTAATGCGCTTCCACAACACTTATTCCAATATGGTTCGGTAATTTTTCTAAGCATGTATAAAACATGAATCCAAAATTTAAAGCTGCATTTACACTAGTCAACGCACGAAATATATGTAATATATGATAATGTGATGTTTGATCAATTAACTAATTTTGGGCGATGCTCAGAATCCCACATAATAATTGCAAGATAACATAATATCATCAGGGTCAAGATACACAGGTTTTTTCTTATGCAACAGCATGTTCGTTTGGTCAAACTAAAGCTCATTTTTAAGGTATTATACTTATAACCACACATCGCAAAATAATTGTTTTGTCTTTATACCGAGATTCGAAAACTCTAATCGCTCTAAACGCAGCAGGGGAAGTATATTTAATACCAAAATAAAATAATATTCACTTGTACACATTATCACTATGTACAAGAATTTTGATTATGCCTGTTTTAAAGAATTGTGTGCTACGAAATGTAATTATTTACGCTCTGATATCAATTTATAAGATTTATAACGTTGGTGCAAATAAAACCCTTCGTCAATCAAATAACATAAAAATTGGAGTACAATAATTTTTGCATTGTGAAACTACTTTTTTGATTTATTAAAATCTGGTAACTCGTACAAGCCTTACTTTCATTCACAACTTCGTTAAAATAAAACCAGTAAAATCATAATTAAAAATAAATAAAAGCTCAAAGTGGAACATCAACAACTTAAATGCATTGGACATGACTATATTCAAAACCAGACTATTAGGTACAAAATATAAGCGTAGTAGTAAGTAGCAATTATGAATAGTTCCAGTAAGACCACAGTAAATATTCAAATAAATTCTCTACACAAAATTGTTTTAAACTGACAATTTAGCAATCCGTCCACATATATGAATACGTATTTTGCCATTCAGGGATGGCTTGAGCAAGAATTCCACAAATATTTCCAAGTAACGGGATTCTCTCTGAGAAGGTGACGAGGGTGCCAAGTAGTCGTTTCTTGGTACAAGTATCATAAAATGGGGACCGCATTAGATAGTAGCAAAGTGCATAAGTACGACGGGTCAACTCAATTTTTTCTTCTCTTCGCAAATTGGTAGTAGGGCGGCTGTGAAGTCGAAGGCTGGTGATGTCCATGGCGAAACTAACCAACCACGGTTTCCACGACTTGGTTCCCCACACCCCCATACAAGCCAAGTGTGTCATGGGTCGGAGTAGATGCATTACCTGAAAAATAGACAAATGAATACAATCAATACAACCAAACGTAGCTTCATAAGCTTTAATTTCGAGCTTACTTCAGCAATTTTGCGAATTCCAGTTAATTCTTGTGGAAGAAGGCTGCTTGCGGTGGAGTCCACAATCACTGGACCAGTCCAGTCCCTAGATCTCACGGGTGGGGCTGATATAAATATACAGATTTCGATTAAAATCATGGTCTGCTAATTTCACCAATACAATAGTTACCAGACTGCACTTTCCGAACCGCTCTACCCGAGTGTTTTAGAACAAAGGTAACATTGGGTTGATAACTTGCAAGCGTTCTACGATTATATCGTCTCTGGTACAAGGTGGATGAGCCAAGAAGTCCAACTTTAAAATGAAACAGCAGCGCAGCCCTTAGACCAGTCCTATTAAACATATTATAATTAGTAAAATGTCAATCCTTTTCTAAACAAATACTATTTTATGTAACACTTACTTCACAGACTGAATCAAGACGATAACCACCCAACGCCCAAAATCTCCCCAAAGCTGCCTGGCGCTCACCTCCAGAAAAACTTCTAAATAGTCGATAATCGTAAGTGCCGTTCTTATCCTTTGAATATTCCTGTCCCGAACTTCCCTTTGTCGTGAATGCATTTCCGCCGAGAGGGATGGAGGGCCATCCTCCGATCCTGCGACACAATCCCCTCCACCCAGATGTGCGGAAGTGACGCCATTGCGCCCAGAGGAGACCCCATTCCCATTGGCACATGATTTCTCTACTAATTGTCGATGAGACTGGATAAGCCGGTCATGCCAGAAGGAAAGAATGTTTGCACTGCAGTAAATAAGTTCCGGAAGGATGGTGGAGGTTTGTTTAAGACGTCCGTGGAGAAGATAAGACAATAATTTGATGCCGGACTCGGTGTCGGAGGCATGTCCGGGATTTTTAATGATCCAATTGATATAGTCTCGTTTCACGGATTGAACCAAGGACCCAATCTTTCCCAGGGACTCGTGCACCTTATCCATGTCGTAAAGGGAGTGAACTAGTAATTTACAGAGTTATTTTAAGCTTAATATTTAATTAAGAATTTATTTATCCACGCTCAGTGGATTGAGATCAGATTCGGAAAAAAAAAGTCCAGCGAATATTTCCTCTGGAGTTGTCTCAACCTACCCGGCCTCACTGAGCAAGGTTTTTATTGTTTGTCTGTTTTTTCATGCAATGTTTTTGGATGCTTATCTAGATGCTTATCCAGATATATAATTTTGTTTCTGGCTAAATACTTAAGGCAATTAAATTTGAAGACGGAATAAAATGTGTTTCAATAAGCTATGAATATTGTGTGGTAAAGTTCCTATACCACAGGGATTAGGATTGCATTTTATTGCGCTTAACATGTATAGTAGATGAATGGCATCATGTTATCGGATGACGTTATCAGTAAATATTGAGAGGCCAGCCAGCAGAGGTCAATCAGCACCATTTTGTATTTTCTTGGCATGGACTATATATCTAAGTGTATGACTGTCAGTCTCGAACACAGATTACTATGAATGTATAAAATAGCTTCACATGTTTTATTTTTGGTGCATTGTACCAAATTATGTAAAAGTGTTGCAATGAGACTATGGGACGATTTCGATGTCCCATTTGTCAATTCGCCTGTCTACGTGAACTGACCGTCCCCGGTTAACTTGTCATTTCTAATTAATTAATTGAATTTCTAATTTTAACCTAATAACTTCTTCCCGACCCTGAAAGGATGTCATTAATAAATCATAAGCAAGAGTAACTGCATACAATCCCAGTAAATCACATTACAAAAAGAAAATGCAGTAGGATAGAGGGATGGTCTTAAAATTCTGTATAAAACCTTGTTTAATATCGTTATCGTAACTTCCGCACACTTTTAACTTGCATTACATTATTTTCTCTCAATTTTACAACCCCTGCAAGTAGCACACCTAGAATGTAAATCTCCTAGTTTTAGCTTTATCATAGAGACAAAGACTAATTTGCTGATATCATTCTGCCAAAGCGCAACGTAATGTTTTTGGAACAAATTTTGCATGTACTCTCCTGGAAATCAGAGTGAAAGCTGGAGAAAGTTTTGCAAAACCTTGTAGGTACTCCCACACCAATTACTCATCTAACGAAATACATTATCCAAGTGACCATGTAACTAACTCCGACCACTCATTCACTTACCTTGTGGAAATGTCAACAGAGAAAAATGGACGACCCATCTATGTGTAATGCAATTCCGTGTCTACCTTTGTTAGGGCGAGGACTAGTAAATTCATGCGTATTCTTCCCAACTACCCACCCAAACCACCCACCCTTTCTTCTGTCATCCGGAATCCGAAATTCGGTTCGGTCTCGGCCTTGCCTTTCATACCCGTTACGTCTTTTCTTTAGGTATACTCGAATACAATGTGTAAAGTAACTTGTACTCGTAGTGGAGAAAGGCCGGAGAAACGATCAATAGTCAACATAACATGGGTAGAGCGGAATAAGGGAGGATGTGATGTAAATGTACCTTTCCACCGACTATTCCTTTACTGCGAACCCGCACCACTACCCCTAAAAATACTACTAACCAAAACTTTCACTCAATTTCTAACATCATTGCTTCAAGTAATCACGGTAGTAATTTTACTGGAGTAAAAAAATCGGATCTTCTCAATAATTGTGCTCCTTTGTGGTTGCTTGGCAATTGAAGAGAATTCAAGAAAGAAACGCTACGCCCAGAGGAAGCAGAGGGTTCATTAATAAATAGATTCACATTTAATTATTTGAGTGTTCATTAGTATTAATCACCTCTATCAAGCAGTAGTCAGCCCGTCTGCCAGTTTACATATCTTACAAGTCATTTTTATGCATAATACGTAATGCTCTTTCACACCTAGTGCTTTACAAGTTCCTTATTAGACCCTAGCGATAATTTCCTGGAGCAAATAAATACTTAAATAGGTACACGTGAGTCTACCAAGTTCAGCAGAGGAGTTAATTTACTAATTAATTGAGGTACAAAGTTATCAACTGCACATCCATTTGTCAAGATGCAACCGCCTCCAACGAGAAAGGTGGGTGACTTAATTGTGCATGTGTATTATATATGCATTACATTCCTTACTTCTTTTGTATGTCAGATCATCCATTTATGTAAATGCATGAAATGCAATGGTGAAAATTCCAATTATTTCATAAACTTCCATTAATAGCCAATCGTAAATGATTTATAATTTCTCTAACTCTCTCCTCTCACTCTTATTTTGAAATGTTGGCAAAATCTGCATTCTTTTCCAAAAACAATGCATTCCACGTGCATTGTTCTAATTGCGCTTTCCAGCGAGTTCACTGGATGAAATTTCACCACCTCCATTCATATCATATTTAGTTGCAATTAAATAATAACGAGGCGTTGTTCTTTATTTGGGTGGAATTGCGTTGCTTTGTAGTGTGGATCAGTTAATTTAGGTTTCCTATTGGGTGTTTTTTTCATCTCATCTCAGTTTACATAATAAGTAACTGAGTAGTGGTGTCTTATGTAAAGCTTTTAAAATAGTTTCTGTGTTTGCTCAGAGACTAATGCAAGAGCAAAATATATTTTGTTGTGTATGAAAGTGTAACATGGTTCGTTAAATCGTATTACGTAAACCTGATTCATTTGATTTATTTTTGGACATTATGATGGATTCTTGATTCTAGTTTTTCGATAAAATTTCCAATTGCATATAAATAATTTAAAGGAAATACAATTAACTACATTACAAATTGTTTTACTAGGGCCCTTACTTGAAGGTGCTTACAAATGTTCATAAAGAACAGATTGCTCGACTCCAAGCAAAGAACCAGCATGAGTGCGATTTATTGGAAGATATTAGGTAAGTAATTAAGCTACTTTACTTTCTTGTAAGCAGAAAATAACAAATTCTTTCAATTTTCTACCAAACTTCAGGAGTTTTACTAAACAACGCTCAGCCATTGAAAAAAGTTATGCTGAAGTAAGTTTTCCGACTCATGCAAATTTACGAAGAATGGTTTTTCCACTGTGTATTTATGCTAATGATTGCATTCTGAATTCTAGGCACTTTTAAAAATTTCTAATGCCTACATCAACAAAAAAATTCCATCAATACCAGATCTCCGGGATGATGATGGGGAGGAGCAATGGTAAAAATTAGTCATCATATATGTAACAATGCCAATATAGGTTATTGGAAATCCTGCGACATATGAAATAAAGTGCATTATATTTATATTTATGTTCCATATCCGTAATCAATATTTCCAGGAACGTTTGGAATGTATGGCGAACAGTTCTTGAAGAAAACGAAAAATTGGGAAAAGCAAGGTTGGCTGCGGTGGAAGTATTTCAACAACAAATCACGGATGATGCAAAAACAATTCGACAAATCAAATTGGCTGCAAGCAGAAAAACTTTGGACCAACTCGGCCTGATTCAAAGGGAAGTGCAGTACAGTGTGGCAGAATTGGATAGGAATAAAAAACTCTACTTTGAAGAGGAACATCTAGCTCATGATGTTCGAGACAAGGCACGCGATGTAGAGGAAAAGTAAGACAAACGACATTTATGTATTCCTAGATGATAAAATGCATCCATCATCCGTCCATGCACGCATTAAGAATTTTTCGATACCGTGTAGCATATTGGTATTGTCAGTTGTATAATACATTCCTTTTTGCAATCTCCGAAAATTAAGGAACAAAAAAGGCAACTGCTCAAATCTTAGATAGTCCCCATTACATATGCTCAGTTTTTGCAAAACTGCCGATGCTTTTATATCTCAATACAAGCAATCCTGTTGTACTCACTAATTACGTTTAGATATAAATTCAAATAGATATTTGTTCTTTAGAACGACTTTAATCGAATTGATCTTAATACTCATTTTCTTAAAGGCACAAATGAAAACTTAAGCTAGTAATTAGCTAATTTATAACTTCCCGACCGAAACGCCACATGAATGGCTTGAATGCAGGAAATCATAAATTTTTTTTTTTTAATTCCAAACAGAATGAAGAAAAAGAAGGGATCCATCTTTTCATCATTGACCGCACTTAAAAGAGAAAGCGTGAAGGTATGTTTTTTCAATCTTATAATTCGTATAACTACTGAAACAATATAGCATTGAATTGAAGAGCTCATCACTTTTTTGCTTTCATTGCCACAAATACAATGTTTTATCTAATAATTGTTTTTATCCACCACTCATTTATTACCATTTTCTCCACCCATTTCAGCCATCCATCCCTGTTCAAACTCCATTTCAACTTTATCCCCTAATTTCTAAATTGACCCCTTACTATTAACTATTAAGCTCCTTACTGTTTGGCTATTGTTTGTTTTTTGTTTGTTAAACACGGACTGAAATTATCGTTAAATCCTGATTTTATGTCAGCAATATATGAGTATATACACAGAGGAAGTGCTATTATTGTGATACCATTTAATGAATGGAAGTTTACTTTATGTCATTGAAACTAAATGTGTGTGAATGAAATTGAATGACTTTCACTGACGCAGAGAGCCAAGGGGAAGGAAGATCTGCTTCAAAAAGTACTTAATCCGTTTTCTCATTACTTGCTTAAAAATTGTCATGTCGTTGAGTTGTCTCTTTATGGTCCTATATCGTATTTATTGTCATCCATTCCTTACACCTCACTTGCTTATTTGGATTATAGTTTGAAATTTTAAGGTTTCTTCTTAAAAGAACAATTACTTCAGGCAGATTTAAATGTTTGTGGTTTATTATGTAGGATCCAGTGTTAAGTTGTCGTATATTATAGATTGCTTTTACGCAGTTTGGGTGAAATAATCGTGTTATATTTGCACTTTTTTGTGGGTATGGTACTTTCATGCACTAGTTTATCCATGTACTTTTCCCCATACGCGTCCTTTAAATGTTTCTCCAACTGCTTTCTCCAATAATTTCATAAATTTTATAAGTATGTATTTCTTAGTGACTATAAGGAATTTACGTATTATTTTTTGCATGCACTTTCGTATGACTCCTCCCGTAGATATACTCTGTGTCTTTGTAGTTACAGTATTTAGGAAATTGATATGATCCGGATAAAATAATGATTGTAACGAGCTTATCTGGTAATTAAGGTATCATCCAAGAAGGAAGTTTGTGAAGAAAAGTCTACTGGCGCAAGAAATGACTATCTGATAGCCCTTGCTATCGCTAATGCACATCAAGACCATTATTACAACGTGGATTTGGATGGAACCCTTAAAGTAGGGAATGATATGATGTTATGTAGTTTTTGTGATTAATGTGAATGGGAAATTAAACTATTTTTTTGGTTCACCAAAGAGTTTAGAAGCTTCAGTATACAGTAAATTGAAAGAGTATTTGACCGTACTGAGCCGTACAGAACTCTTAACTTGTTCCGCTGCCCAGAATTCCTTTACAAAAATCCGTGACCAAGCTCAAATGGTATTTAAAAATTTGTGTAATTTATCAAATCAGTGATTTATGCCTCATTTTCTTCTTTAAATCCACAGTTAAGCAGGGAGTACAATGTTAATGTGCTGTGTTCAGTATTATCCTGTTCTGAAGCAGCATATCCGCTATCCCTTTGAACCATGTGATGGTGACCATTTTACAAAAATCATTTGTGATCATGGTGCAGCGTCCATTTTGTCTCGTGAAGCTAAGTAAGCAAAATATTAAAAGATGCAACTTTTGTAAAAAAAATTAAAATGCCAGGATTGTAGTCAAACTAAACCTGTTAACGTTTGCAGACGCTGGGCAGCTAAAATAGGGAAAGAGATAAAAACGG
The DNA here is from genome assembly GCA_036491905.1 of Folsomia manolachei. Taxonomy (NCBI): domain Eukaryota; kingdom Metazoa; phylum Arthropoda; class Collembola; order Entomobryomorpha; family Isotomidae; genus Folsomia; species Folsomia manolachei. The sequence goes on along the minus strand of JAAXNX010000632.1, from coordinate 4,043 downwards.
CAAAAGAAAGTCAGAAAAAACTGACATACCTCCAACAAATGAGAGATGCTGGCAATAAGGTGATGAACTTAAACTTTAAATAAATTTCCTTCCAATACTGTTAAACTATAAGTACAAGTGTTAATGCAGGTGGATCCTGATGATCCCAATGGACCGGATTTGGATACCAAAATGGACGAACTTCGCGAAATAGTACGACGTGCATTCACAGAGAAAGCAAAGGCCGAAGGAGTGATTGAATGTTTAAGAGATGGTGATGTCAATGTGGACGAATGGATGCATGATATTGAAAATCTGACCCTCCAAGACATGGCACGATCTGCAAGTTCAACCTCAATCAAGACAGAAGACTCTAGGGTACGGATGTAGATAAGCTGACGAATCTCAACTTGTTACACAATTAACAATTGCAGTATTTGTGACCTTATTGCCATTTCTTATGTTATCAGGATCAGCGGGCACATATGGAAACCTATTATGATAGCGATGCCAATGACGGATCTGAAAATAGGGAGGGAGAAACATCTTCTACCGAACCTCCAGAACGGGATGAAGATATTGAAGGTACATATTTTTCTGCACAATTTAATCGGACTACGTTAGCTAAGCTTGTTCTTATAGTAGTTTGATGTATTTCTAAATTGCTTATTTCAGGACAAATCGAGATGGATAAGGAAAAAGATCGAAGCCCTTTCTGCCATGACTTGGGATGATCCAATTGCCGTTGATTGGGGTGATTCCGCCGCCGAAGCGGTTGAAGAGGAACCCGTTGTATCTCCACCTCCAACTGGAGATGCTCCCCATGGTCATGGTCATGGTCGTCCACAATCTTATGAAGGGACTGGAACAGAAGTTGGGATTAAGTGTGTTGCTATATACACTTATCAGGTATGCAGGAATAGGGACAGGGTTAAGTTCTGGACATCCGGATTAATTGATACTAATTCCAGGCTGCCAACCCGGACGAATTGAGCATCGTGGAAAACGAGCACTTGGAGCTAATGGGAGATGGGGACGAGGAAAGTGGATGGGTTCGCGCAAGGAATTACAAAGGCGAGGAAGGTTACGTGCCACAAAATTATGTGGAAATTGAAACAGAAGGTGAGGGAAGTAGCGCAGGTGCGTCAGGTTTCCCTCTCCAACCCCAAATTTCCTTTTCCTCAGTGGACTACCACGTACAAGAGAAAGTGGCCGTGCCAATGATGGAGGACACTGCGGAAGAAACTACTAAAACCAAGAGCAACGTCATTTCCAATGGATACATGGATAATCAGAATGAGGATGAGAATCAAAACTTGCCTCAGGAAGGTACTCCTACGGTACCCACATCCGTCTCATCCGGATTGACCACTCCATTCATTAATGAACTAAGGCAGGGAGGTTAGTTCATTCAGCGTAAAAAGAATACTTGATCAAAATTGCAACTGATGTTACTTGCAACTTATTTTGTTGTAAAATAGATGGAGGAGAATTTTGCCGAGCTCTGTACGACTATGAGGCTACGGCACCTGAAGAAATTTCCTTTTCTGAAGGACAGATAATGAAAGTATTGCGCCGAGTGAGTTCACATGAAACACTAGAATAACTACATTACAAAAGCTTTTTGTAACAAATGGTTGGTTACCTTTTAGGATTACGACGGATGGTGGGAAGGTGAATATGACGGGATTACAGGAATGTTCCCCGAAATTGTTGTGGAGGAATGTCGTTGGGATGGGGAACCACTTTCTCCAATGGTAAGAGCAGTCTGAGGCAGAGTATATGTAGTTACCCAATATCTGCATCCTTTTCAGCGTTCTTATTAGTTACCAATCGTTTTAAAAACTTATTTCAGGACGAAGATGATGAGATGGACGAAGATGACATTTCCGAGTCAGGAATTCAACCCCCATGTTACACCCCACCAGAAATACCATCCCATCTCCTCCCCCCGGANTTATTTCAGGACGAAGATGATGAGATGGACGAAGATGACATTTCCGAGTCAGGAATTCAACCCCCATGTTACACCCCACCAGAAATACCATCCCATCTCCTCCCCCCGGACCAGGTCTTGGTTACCCAACCTACTCCAGAAATTGAGGAAAAGGAGCATGAGGAAGTCGAAGCCGAGGGCCAAGTTGATCAGGAAGAGCAAGATGAACCTCCTCCCCAACCTGAGACTAAACCACCACCTCCCACAGTTCCAGTAATTGGTACGTATGTATATTCTATTCCCTAAGTACTGGCCATTGTGACATGTACACAATCGACAAACAATGGGCAAGAAATAGTAGGAAAAGCTTTTTATGGATTAATGCTACTGCCTGTAGAACCGCCAGCCATGCCAGTAGACAGTTCCTCGGGGGGTTCCGGTTCATTTGGTTTTGAAATGGAGCTGAGTGGGAGCAGGCAGCAACAATATCAAGATCATTTCTCAGAACTCAAAGATTCGGAAATTGTGACAGACATGCCAGGTGAATTATGCAATGAGTTCCGGAACATAAGCACCTCTAAATTTCTTCACATATTTGATTCTCTTTACTTTCTAACCGCACTCTGAGTAATCCATAAAAAACCAAATAGTTGAACCAATTCCGTTGAAAACCGTTCAAGTTGAAAAAACCGTTGAATGCACCCGCTTTGCAGTACAAATGCAATAATGATTTTTGCAGCTCTTTGCTTCGCTTTGCTTTGCCGTTGCATGCACAAATTTTAACAGTATTAAATTACACTAATTAATGATTAAAGACAGCTCTCTTTTGGTGATGAGTTATTTCAGTACTAATTATAACCCAAACTTTTTAAATTTATAGTTTGTATTATCCACATTTTTATCAATTCATAAATTCTTTAGTGATTAAAGACTCTTTTGGTGATGAGTTATTTCAGTACTAATTATAACCCAAACTTTTTAAATTTATAGTTTGTATTATCCACATTTTTATCAATTCATAAATTCTTTAGAGAAGTCCGACTTTTTAAACTCATGCATAATATTCTGAAATAGGAATTACTGTAACAATGGAGCCGGATGAACCCGATGCAGAAGATGGTGCTGAGGTACAAATACTTATGGCCAACTGTGAAATTAAACATTGTGCATAATTCAAAGCCTTGTCGTCTTTTTTATCTTGCTTATTTGTTATCACAGGGAGACAGCTCTGGTTTAGACGTTGCTCAAATCGTGATAACGGCTGCCACACCCATGACCGATGATCACGTACCTCTTCCTGGAGAGCCAAAGAAATCCGCGGAGGGAGATGACGACACAAATGATGGAGTTGAAACAACAGAACAACCCGGAAACGTAGACAATACCGAAACTTCAGCAACTGAAGCAGAAGCCTGTTCACCAATCAATGATACGACACAAGACCAAAAAAGTCCACCACCATCATCCGACCCCGTTCCGGAAGAAGCTGCGACTCCACCCTTTGTTCAAGTTCAAAAGGAGGAAAGTCCTGAAGACGAGGAAGAAGGTGAAGGTGAATGTAGCCAATGGGCTGCATTTGAAGATAATTTCCCAAAAGTACCCCTCTCCGCAGTTCCTAGAGTTGTGGAAGTTGAAGTTAAAGAATCTGCTAAAATTGAGCCCAAAAAATCTAGTCTTGACATTGATGACAAGGAAAAAAGTAGAATTTCTTTAGGAGAAAGTAACGAAAGTCCAGTGACGCCGGAAGAGCTGGACGTTCAAAACCTGGCCAAGTTAGAATCCCTGAAGGAATCGGATGCTTAAATTAAGTAACTAAAATTGTTCTATCAGAGCGATAATGGAATTAAGACAACTTTTAAGAATTTAAACACAATGGAGAAAGGTACTATCCATAATTATGATCAGATGAGGCTGCTTGATCCTATTTCGGTCAGTTGACTTTATCATAAATAAATAAAGGTAAGCTTTGAATATAAAGCTGCATAAGTAGATTATCCGCGTGTCTTATAATGGAGGAAAAAGTATGTAGGTCAATCATTCGTTAGTTGAGTTGGAGTACCAACTACGGCATTGGATCTGTGTCAGTGTCCATTACATAAATGCTGATAGATCATCGCAGGACGTTAAA